>JACEGR010004659.1:0-84245 GCA_014170235.1 Listronotus bonariensis | reverse complement strand
AAAATAAATAAATGAATAAATCTCATTTTTAAATATTTTTGAGAACAGAAGTTAAAAGATTATTGCCTTTATCACGCTGATATCAATGGATAAAAGCTAAAAATCAGTTGCTAAATTATCTTTCACTGGTTTGATTTAACAATTTGCAGGATTTATTTGTTATTTGTGCTGTTTTGCATAGATTAAAAGGTATTGGTCCTAACTACAAAAAGATTTTTTTTAGATATGTCTCTTTTTAAAATTAAGGACGATTTGTGTATACTAATTTGGGAGTTGAAGAAATTATTAAATATTTCTAGGTGTATGTTGTAGGGGAAAACTAAAAGATACGGAACAAATCTGATTTCACAATCTCGATTTGGGTTCTTGAAACAAATCTTGGCTAACTTGATTCGTTTTGAAGATACAGAGTGTTTTTCAAATGTTGTCAATTTGGCCAGGCACTTGTACCTCGCTTGATATTAAAGATAGAAAAATATGTTAATTAAAAATTTGTAGAGATTTTTACGTAGAATTCACCTATCTTTTTTCATAGACATTAATTTGAAAGGTATAATACAATTTTTTAATGGAACAAGTGGCTTCACGTTTAATCCGGCACTGTATGTGATATTATATTCACGGCCGTATTTACCAAGCTCTGACAAATATTTATCAGATTGATAAGGTTTGTTCCAGCAGAATATTGGAAACATATTAGCAACAATCGTAAAACGCAGAAATTGTTACAAACAGTAGTCAGAAATGTTGGCAACAGTTTTCTGCTGTAACGAAAAATAAACAAGGCGTGCATATTGCTTATACGTCAATACAAGAAAGATTATGTTAAAAATTGTCAGTAATGTTTGAAGAAAGTTTGCAAACTTTTCAAACAGTTTCCAACATGTTTCCAACACCTTAAAACTACTGCTGGAACAACAAACAATTGTATAATGTTAGAAACATGGCACTGCTGGAACGACAAATTTGAAGTGCGCAGAATCCGAACGGTTGCAAACATTTCTGACAGCCTGCTGGAACAAACCTATAGCCTACTTAAAAAGAAGGGTATCAGTCTGATAAATATTTGACAGAGCTTGTTGAATAGGACCGTTTAAATATATGTTATTTTGTTTGAAACATAAATAGAAAATGCGCAGTTCAAATTGAAAGTGTGTAATTTTTTTACAGACCGTAACAGAACTAAGAAACAGACATGCCAAAGGAGAAGTATCTGCAGGTATTAATGTAAGAAAGGGGTGCATTTCGGATATTTTGGAAGAAAATGTTGTTCAACCATTACTAGTTACCACTTCAGCATTGTCGTTTGCTACTGAAACTGTGAGGTCTATTTTGAAAATTGATGATATTGTGAGTATTTTTTTAATTATAATTATAACCATTTTATAATTTTTATTTATTTTGTTACAGGTCAACACAATGACATAAAATTCCAGTATTTTTTAGTGTTTATGAATTTTTGCACCATGCTTATATTATTCAAACACTTTTAGCTTTTCTTTTTATTTGTAACACAATTAATCAAGTGCTTGATTTTAAGTATGATGTTAATACAGTAATTTATATAAAACACGTGTTTTATTAATAAAAAATGACATTTACTTAACTTTATTCTTTAAAAGGAAATATTTAAAGTTCTATTATAGTAGGGGAACCCACGATGCTAAATGGGGATTTACTCGAGCGTCATTGAGACCTATTGGGTTGCAAAACTTAGATGATAAAAAAAATGTAATACAATATGTATATACCTTTTCATAGGTGGGGAAAGTGGCTATAGACTTTTAAATATATCAAAAAACTATTATTATTTCGGCTTGTGAAAATCGTTCGCGTCGGATCGGATTATATATTTTTCGTTATCCCTGAATCATTTTCTTAAAAAAAAACAACCACGCTCGAAAATGTTAAACTGACGTTTTTTTGTAGCCCTCTGTTTCCTTTACGTTACTCTCAAATTGTCAGATTAGTGGAATATAAACTGTTTAGCATGTAATTAACTTACCCTATCTTAATCTGACGCGCTCGACCATTTCTGATGGATATATTTTTGTTACTTATGATCGGCCCTGAAATTAAAAGTAAAGAGCAAAAAAAAACCCGCCCTACAACTTTTTCTAAATCTCCCCTTTCTGAAGCCTATTTTTCACGGCGCGCTAGGCTGTAGCCTAGTCAGCCTAGTGCTTAATACGGCACTGCTTTATGTATTTTTTTATAAATAAAACAGGTCTAATAGAGTAACTGTATGTATATTAAGTACTTAACAAATATTAGTCGCAAATAACACATGTATATTTGGTTTCTCTTTTCCATGGTAGAGCGCAAATAGTAAAGAATATTTATTGCTGTTACCTTTAAAATAACATATATGACCAAGATAAAGAATTTCGGAATTTAGGCGTAATACTTTTATCCTCTTACACCTATTTTAAAGCTAAGTTACAATATACTATTTAAAATTAGTTCTTTATTTATCAGTTTTATGGATTAAATAAAATAGACAAAAAATAAAATTACCTAACGCTTCTTAACCTATAATTTACATGAGTGTGAGGAAAAGAATTTAGCTCAAAATATATTCTTACATAAATAATTACAACCTGTTTTACCAGCAAAAATACAGGGCGTTTCTAAACAAATGCGAAACTTTTTAGGTGTGGGTAGGGTAGGGTATATTTGCTTTATAAACATAGGGTCAGTAGTCAACCATTAGGGAGATATCGAAAAAAATTGTACCAAAAGTTTTTTTTCCTAAAAAAATATATATTGTGTTTAAACTGCCGACTAATGTCATATTAAAACATTTTACAAATGCCGTAATAGGACAGCAGATGTATATTATTTTTATAAAATAAATTTCCCCGTTCCAGCACGTTATGATTTTCATTTTATTTTTCATTTAAAATACTCGTAGGTAAGTATAATGAAAAAAAAATACAACATATATACAATTTATAAATAACCCAGGCCATCCACATTTATAGTTTTCGAGGTCATTGCAGAAGTTCCTTTTTAAATTTGGTTAGCAAGAACGATAAGGGTGTTCTATTTCCACTACTTCCGTTAATTAAAAAAAAAAAAAAATATTCAAAGTGTATTTTTCAAAATAAAAACCAATTTTTGTACCGCGATATCTCCCTAATGGTTGACTTTTGACCCTAAGTTGATAAAACAAACTATCCTTCGTTGTGAAAAAGGAATGGCCTCCTAAAATGTTTAGCATTTGTCTAGAAACATCCAGTATATTATCAGGTTTTATAGAAGGCGTAAAAAGTTCGAGTTATTCGAGCACATATATGGGGAGATACAACTAAATTAAGGCAAACTTGCGTCATTTGGTGCTCAATCATATCTTCAGAAATTTGATTAATTCCCAAAAAACCATCTATGTCCGTTTTAACTTTTTTACGATGTAGACCAGGGTAAAAAATGTTTGAAAAGAAAATGTAAAAATAGAGGTATAAATATTTTTGAAGAACAAAAAAAAGGTCCCCGCTTTCACAATACACTACTGAGTTTTTATTCAAGTATTGCTTTTTTTCTTTCATTCCTAAATTTTTAAAGTGCCACACTGTGAAAGTACACTGTTTTCAAATTCGAAAAGTTATTTAAATTTCAGTCAGAGTAATATGAAAAATAATTTATTTTTTGTAAAGAGAAAAATAAAAAACCAAAAACTTGGATATTAAAATTTTTTCCATATATTTTGGGGGTTATGTAAAAAAGCGTAAATACGAAAGTTTTAGAACTTTTTGTTACCTACAACTTTGCCATTTAACTTTTTTCCATGGGACTTGTAGTGTGGCCGAAAATCCAGAAAAAACATATTTTACACTTAACAACCCCCTCCTCTTTCCCTTCCCGACCTTAAATCGGCCGTAATTTATTTTTCCTTTAATATTTGTTATATTCCCTACATTTTTCAATGGGTTTCATCCTACAATATATTTTTTTAACTTTCAACCTCTTTTAAAGGCTTTGACACTGGCCTTATGCTAGAAGGAAAATCCTAAATCACAGTTTTAATAGGTATAGGTAATAGTGTATTATTATCACATTTTTCAAAGCTTTCCGCAAATAATAGGGTAGTTAGTATACTATAACTAGGGTAAAAAAATTCTAACACAAATTTATACAATAAATAGTACAGGAAATGAAGCACTTCACCTGGCAATTTTTTGGTCCTGCATAATTCGACTTATAATTTTAACAGAAGATAAGAAATAGCCCAAGGTACAAAACCAATATCGAACGGAAGGGCACCAAACCCCTGAGGGTTAATTGCCACCCCTAGGGGTGGAAATTTTTATTACATTTTAACAACAGATATCGATTGAAAAAGTAGCTCTAAGCAAAAATTATCTTTATGTTTTTTTCCTTAAACTAACACTTTTCAAGTTATTCGCGATTGAAAGTAATAATTTTTGGACAAAAAAAAAAACGTTTTTAATGGGGTTCTCGCGAATAACTCAAAACCTATGCATTTTAATAAAAAAAACTGTAGAAAGCAAAATTGTATGTTTTAAAAAGATGGACAAAATTGTTTTATTGCTATTTTTATACGAACAAAGATACGACGTGTTATTGGTTAGTTTTTTTCCTTAAATGTAAACTTTGATAGATTAAAAGTAAAATTACGAGAAAGTGGTGCATAATTTAAAGAAAAATCATAGAAACTTTCCTAAAGTATCTAATAGGGCCTTTCTATTTTTTAAAAAGGTGAAGTTTCTAGCATAAAATTTGAGTGAGTTATAATAAAAATAAGGTCAGTATTTATTTTTTCTATGAAAAAATCAAATAAGACAAGCCCCTAATTACCCCCTAATTAAAATTGACGTTTACCCTTTTGTAGTTCTCTTTATACAGGTATTAATTATACATCCAAGAAGTGTGACCAATTTTAAATGCTTATTTTAAAAAAATTAAGCTTAAAATTAAAAACGATTATTTTCACCCTTTTTTCTAAATAATTCCGAAAATACTGAAGATAAGAAAAAATGATGAGAACTAATATTGCAGGTTTTTAAAACCTAAAATTTTTCTGTGAGTAGGTTTTCTGTACAGTGAATATTTGGCGAGATGTAGGCCTTTAAAACCCTTTATTTACGAACGAGCAGCACCCTTTTCGAGCCCTTTAAACTCACCCCATGTAAAAACCAGAAGATCTTAAAGGATTTTACTTACAGAGCCTTGTAGCCCCTAAAAACTCTACAAAAAACTTTTTATCATTAAAAACAAAAGAGATACGTTAAAAAAAAACAATCAATTTATCTTCAAAAATTCGAATAGGCCACTTCAAAGCATTAAAGTCTACATGTTATTTTTGAAATTAGACATTTTGAAGTGCTAAAACTTTTTAGATGTATTTCCAATACATTAATTAAGATAATTGTAAAAGATTTAAGTTTAATAAGGGGGTAGTTAGGGGTTGTTTTATTGATTTTTCGTAGAAAAAATTAGTCACTGACCTATAACTTACTTTATTTTTAAGCTAAATTTTTCTCGAAAAATACAGAATTTTCGCGTTATTTGACTTTGAATCTATTTAATTTTGGATTTTCGAAAAAAGCTAACAATTAACACTCCGTGTCTCAGTTTGTATTAAGTTGTAAAAAAATTATAACAAGATAATTTTGTTTGTCTTTTTAAAACTTACAATTATGCTTTAGACAGTTTTTTGATTAAATGCATATTTTTCGAGTTATTAGCAAAAACCCATTAAACGTTCGATTTTTGCGTCGAAAAATTGTTTCTTTCAATCGCAAATAACTTGAAAAATATTAGTGTTGTAAAAACAATATATAAAACATTTTTTGCTTAAAGTCACTTTTCCAATCAATTTCTGTCGTTAAAATGCAATAAAAAAATTTCACCCCTAGGTGGCATCCACCCCCAGGGTTTTGGCGCCCTTTGGTTCGATATAGGTTTTGATCCTGGGGCTATTCCCTACCTTCTGTTAAAATTTCAAATCAATCCATTCGGGACCAACAAATTGCCAGGTTTTACCTTTTTTAAAGCTTCATTTCCTATACTAAAAGGTTGAGTAAAGTAACTGCAATTTTAAGTGACCATAAAATTTCTTTAAAAACTGTTTTAAAATTTTTGTTATATCAATAAATTAAAATAAAAAAAATATATATATATTTTTTTCTTTTTTATGGACATGTAAAAGTAATTAGGCACCAAATTGTGTAAGTTTTCCCTAATTTTATTATCACTCTTACCTTAATCAGATGTGATATTTAACAGTTATACAATGCATGTCTTAAGTCAGCCCCCATTCTAAGTTTTGAAATGTTCGGTATTTTTTCATGAAAGTTTAAAAACTTTAGCAAGGTACCATAAAACAAATTGTTGAAAAGAAATAACAGATATAAATGTCAAACTGAGAGATGAGCTCCATTTCGAAAAAATAAAAAGGGGAGTTATGTGGCACATCATTTTAAAGCTCCTGGCGAGTACAACAACCCTAAAATATAAAGTCAATAATACCTTTACCTACTACAAAATGGCGGTACTTTAAAAATTACCTGAATACTCCATTTGGATGGTCATATTTTCGAAACAAATAAAGTTAGATATACCTAATGTGATATTTTCTTAAGGGATTTTAAATATCTTTGTAATGGTGATATAATATACAGGGTGCGTCATTAAAAATATATTCTTTTTGTCCCACCCTGTATATTATCACCAATATTACCATTAAAAAGATCTTTAAGCAAATACCACATTCAGTATATAATATCTAACTTTATTAGTTTTGGAAATATGGCCATTAAAATCAGGTATACGGGTAGTTATTAAAGTACCGCCATTTTGTAGTAGGTGAAGATATTGGTGCGTTTTATTGCTGCTATTCCGGAATCGGAAAGGTACGAAAATAGGGTTTTCTTGCAAATTCCACCGGTTTCTGCGGCCATCAGTTCTATCGATTATTTTGACCGTAGAGCTGGTGAAATGTTGGTTTAGAATGGGAGAAGAAACACCCAAAATATTCATATTTTAAATTATTTATATAACGGCATTTATCTTTTCCTTTTAAGGCCGCTCGTGGTTGCTGCAAGGAGCTTTAAAATGATTTGCAACAAGACCATCTTAACTTTTTTTTTCAAAATGGCGCCCAACTCTCAGTTTGACATTTATATCTGTCATTTCTTGCCTGAAACATGGTTTATGTTCTCTTGAAAATATCAAACAATTCAAAGTTAGGAGGAGGGTTCCTTACTATTAACACACACTGTATAATATAAAAACTAAATAAAATATTATAACAATAAAATTCGAAATGTAGAAGTAAAACCGATAAATAAAGAAGAAACAATAAACTTTTAATTTGTAAAAATACTTTCTACAATTGTTTCAGTCTAATATGAAAAAATGTTTTCTTAAATATGGGTTTTCTTTCATTTACTAATTTTTGCTATACCTAGGTTTAGTACCGTTTAGTAACATAAACATTTATAAAACAAAATATTGGTAATAATTACCTATTTTATACAAAATATCTACTACTAGACTAAAAATATTATTCTTTCGCTTTTAACTGTTTTAAAATTTGGTCAGAAACGACTTTTGTTGCTTTATCTGCATTGGGAATTAAAAATCTATCCATGTCTGATATTTTTAAGTCTTCTCCATCATGAACACCATATTTAAAAGTTATTAACTCGGGGTGTCGTTTTCTAGCTGTTATTTTTACAATCGCTGATAATGGTCGTTTAACAATAACCTCTGCGGAGTCCCTGCTTAATTCGGGAACTTCCCGTAACACTACCAATTCATTGTCTGTCACTATAAGATGACTTTTGTACATAAAACCATTCATTTTTACTTCTTGACAAGGAAAATGCTGTACAACTTCTGGCTTTTTAAGTACGATTGAATTTCAACCACTTCATGTTTATCTTCATCTTCCACATCCTAAAATGTTTTTAATTTGGAGGTTACATATTTTTGTTGCCTCTTACTCTAGAAACTCTTTTACTTAAACCATGACATTATAAAACGGTTATCTCTGTTATTATGTGGCAAAATTAAAGTTATAATAAATGAAATATACAGATTGTTCATGGATGGGGTTTACAAGAGGACAAATGGACAAAAAATCATTTTTTAATAAAAAGTTACTCTTGATAAAGATTTCTGCTTGTCAAAAAAAAATTGATATACAAAGAAAAAAATGTTGATTTTGTATACAGGATACGCAAGAACTTAAAAAACATGATTTTTTTTCTCTAAGAGAAAATCACCTTTATTTCTGATTTTAAAGAAAAATTTCATTTACAAAAGTTATTTAGAATAAAATTTGTAATACATAAAAATAATAATACAAAATTTTATTGAACTCCATAATTTGGCGAAAACACCTGGCGGGCATTTTTTAGAGCTGGAAAATTGTGTTGTGTATAAATTTGGGGAAAGCAAGTGTAACTATTTATAAGAGTTTTTTTTATCTTATCATAAAAATTTAAAATAATTAATTTGTGTTAACACCAAAATCAGTTTAATGAAACTTTTTGACACTCCTGTAAAATAAATAAAGTCATTCAAAATGACATTTTAAATCAATTTTCTAAATGATATTTTGCCCAAAATTAAAAAATAAAGGGAGTTTACTCTTAAAGAAAAATCATGTTTTACAAGTTTTTGCGCACCCTGTATATAAAGTCAACGTGAACTCTTCGTGAATGATATTTTTTTGACAAGCAAAAAATTAAAAAAAAAAATTTTTTAGAAACATTAAATTTTTGTTCCAATTTTGGTAAAAAAGTGTAACGACACCCTGGCGCTCATTTCTCAATTTAAAATATTGTACAGTGTATAGATACACACAAATATAAAATATGTCTGTATGGATTCAGTTACCTGTCTTTAGAGATTAAAATATTTTCGAAAAACCATAATGGGCCATAACGATAGAAGTGCGAACGCCTGTAGCTGTCAGAGCTAACAGTATACTAACTAAACAATAACTTCAAGAGATAAGACAAAAAAATAATTCGATATTTTTAAAAGTGCAAACCCTCCCCCGCACCCTCTCCCGCCCTCCTTAACTTGATTAGTTTATAAGTTTATTTTTCTTAGATATTTTTGTGCCATTTTTTGTTTTCCATATTTTTATTTAAAGCCACAAATAATAATGAGAAACACATCTAAATGGAATTACTCTGAAATGTTCGTACTTTGTACCTTTTAGGCTTTCATGGTATTTTATTTTATTTGTATGATGAAAATAAAACAAGAAATTTCGTTCGCCACTGTTTACATAATTTAATGCAACCAAACATTACCTCAATACTAGCAACATTATCATGATCATCATCTATACTAAATACAGGGGCAACATCTCTGTATCTCTTTCCTATTCTGTCGCTACTTGAAACATGCCTTTCTTGAACTGGGCTATTACTTGGATTTACTATATAATCCATTAATTTACCAGTCACTTCTGCGGATTTAGATCTCATTGCAGCCGAAATTTTACCTTAAAATTTAAGGGTAAAACTTATTTACTCTACAATTCGGGGGCTAGTTTCAAAGTATTGCCACCTTCTTTTAACTATAATCAAGAAGGATAGAAAACAACGTCCTGTATAAAAGTTTTATACTTTTCATTCATTATCTTTTGAGCATTAAAAAGAAACAAATGAACATCAAAAACACAAGAAAAATGAAAAGGTAAACTTTTTTTAAATGAGACACTTTGTATATTATGTCACCATTAAAAAGCTATTTAATTTTTATTTGATATAACATAAAAATCTAATTATTGAGATTGTACACTTTGAAACTAGCCCCTCAGTTACGTAATTTATTTCACAAAACTTTTTTTTTTTTTTGCTAAAAGACTGTTTGTTTTCTGTTTCCAATAAAAAGGTATGTATAAGAAACTATAATAGCTATTTACCTAACAAATCTCCAGACTGTCCGGATTTGAGGCTAGTTTGACTCTGAATTTTGGCATTTAAGGTCGGAAGGCAAACGATACACTGTCTTGGATTGTGATCTTGCAAATAGCTTAAATTATCGGAAAAATATTCATGCAGGGCCAAATAGCCTCCAGTTAACAATGAGACATACTGGGTATGTTTTTGCAGAAAGGATGCTACAATCATGTGTGTATACTGATCTTCTTCGTTGCGTCCAGAACCTACAAAGCAAAGGTGTTCACCACCTAGAAAAAATAAACAATTATTTAGTTAGACCTGAGCCATTATGAACATGAACACTACATTTAAGGGGGTAATAAGTAAAAGAATGTGTAAATATGTGTGTTAATTTGCCTCAAATGGGTTAAGTGCAAATTTCGATAGTTTAAGATAAAAATTATTATATTGTCTTAACTTTCAAAATATAAATATTTTCATTTGGAATAAACACCTGAAAAAATCTTTTAAATTGGTTTAAAAAGGCAGTAACCACAGTTACGGACAGAGTTGGGTAGTATTCGAATACTCGGTATTCTGAATACTATTCAGAATACATTTGTGCGGTATTCAAATACTATTCTAATAGATTTATGTGTTTGGTATTCGCAGAGTTGGGTCGTATTCGAATACTCAGTATTCTGAATAGTATTCAGAATACATTTTGCCGGTATTCGAATACATTTGTGTGTTTGGTTTTCGGCAGAATACTTTTTGGTTAGTATTCGGGATTCTGTATTCAAAGATTTAAGAAGTATTGGAATACCGTAAAGTGTAAGCAGTATCGAATTGTCATGACTAGAATAACAAAAGGGAAGCAAGATAGGAAAAAGGAAGTAAGGACCTTTTTTTTGCTCTTCTAATTTAGGTCACTTTTTTGTTTAGTAGTATTCGAATCTTTTCGGTTCCACTATTCGAATAGCGATTCCGGGTATTCATGAATACTGAGTATTCAAATACTTTTTGTCTTCCAAGTATTCAAATATTCGGTATTCGAACTTTTTTCCGGTATTCGTATTCGAATACCGATTTTTAGTATCCTGCCCAACTCTGGGTATTCGGTATTCAACGGAATATTTGCCGACGACGCGACGGGGTAAAATTTGATAAAAGTCATATATATCATCGTTTGCAAACTAACAGTTTAGGAAGTTTGTTTTACAAATTAAAAAACAAAAATAATTCAATATGTTTTTAAATCTTGATCTGTTGTTTCTATGGTCCTAATAGGTAAGTAATTTTGAACATTTATTTTTGCAAACAAAAATATATCCAAATTAATTTTTTTAACTTCTTTGGGGTTTTGCTATTAAAAAAACACAAGTAACTTGGTACAACATATAAAAAGTGACATTGCAAACTATTTTTTCTATGTATTAGGTTAGACTAATATGTATTTATCTCCATTTTACACAAAAGGGACGTGTATAATAAATTTTATTATGGCAGTTTAAATCATGACTATCTGGTAAATCGTAGATAGTATGTACATGTATCCCCATTCCAAAAGTAAAGTCAATAGTTTAAAAATTGGAAAATTTGGGAGACGTCTTGTATGCTTCAAATGATTAGTTTTGAAGCAAGAACAAAGTACGCCACTGCATTTTTGTTATGGAAAAACGTAGAAAAATAAGAATGATTTGCTGTTTCAAGAGAAAGGTTTCATGAATACCCAATCGTGGTATTCATGAATACCGAGTATTTGAATACTTTTTTTGTAGGTATTCAAAAATATTCGGTATTTGAATACTTTTTTACGGTATTCATATTCAAATACCAAATTTCAGTATTCGACCCAACTCTGGTTACTGACTGGGTGTTTTTCTTATACATATTTTTTGAAAAGAGGCAAAAACGAAAATGAACTAATAAGCATAAAAAAATAGTATATTTCCTAACTAGTGCTGAAGGTGCTATAGTTCCGCACGCGACTGCAGTTGACCGAACAACAAGTAGCAAAGTTCAATGAAGCAGTCAAGTGCGGAAGAGGCACTTTCGGCACGTGTTAGGAATACTATTTTTTCTACGAGCGAAAGAAAAAAATAAAAACAAAATTTCATTATAACTTTTTTTATTTTAACAAAATGCTACCTAATACCCTACTTGCACTTAATATTATTGTTGGTTAATGTACAGTTTGTGGCATTTTGCAGATTGTGGATTAAAGGAGTATTTTTTTGTTGTGGAAATATTGGTGTCTGCGGAATGTGTTTCTTCCACCTCTTGAGTTGGTTTGGCCAAAGCAAAATTTTCTTTTAAACATGAAGTCTATAAAAACCTTTCATTTCGACTCGCTAATATTTGGTTTAAAATTTTTGTTTCAACTCAAATGCGTGCGGGAAACTGAACTTTTCCGCATGCCAGTAGAAAAAAATATAAAAAAGGAGGCTAAGTTCAACCATTATATTATGCTATATTAAAAAGCCAAGGGGTTAGTTAGAACTAGTCTTAATAAACTGGAATTATTTTCTGAATTTTTGCCTTTGGCCCATTCTAAATGTTTTTTTAGTTCCGCTGATGACAAAGGCTGCAAACGTTTATTTAACTTCAACTTCAAAAAAGCTTTATTGTTCTTAGTATAATGAAATTCCACTGATCTGGATGGATTGCCAATGGTATTACCTGCGCAAAACCAAAGTTACATTTCATGGGCGAAAAACGGGTTTGTACGCAAGCAAATCGAGGGTGAACGCGGCGCCTGGCGCCAAAGACTTTCCACATTATCAGAAAGAATTTGTCGACGCCGTCCTGGTTTTCCGTTCGAAGTACGGTAGCTAATGAGCGTTACGGTTAGACCGCGGTCGGAGGGCACGGGGTGCCGGTGTTTGTATTTTGCCACGGCTTTTTACTGCGCATGTTCGTCCACCCTCGATTTGTTTACTGCGCGAGGTCCTAAAAATGCTTCTTGCCACTGCGGATCTAAATGTAGGTTATCTATGTAAAATTCTCATGACAGAAAGTTTCTTAAAACTAAAAAAAAAACATTGTCATGTCGCGCTAGTGCAAATCATAAATATGTCAAACTAGCAACCATTCTTCTCCCTTTTCAGACCAATTTCAAAAAGATTTACAAATTTAGAGGGAAAACAGAGAAGAGACAGATCAAATCACATTACTGAAACATTTTTGTAGTTACCAAACCTTTAATAAATTTTGTAGGTTTTATTATTAAAAACATTAAATTAATCTATTTTCCAGTTTATTTATTTACCTGCAGTTGAATTGTGTGCTAAAGCTTGTTTTTGTGCACTCAATAATCCTTGACATGCAGTTGCAAATGCACTTGGCTCTTGAAGCATGAGATTACAATCTAAATGAAACGCTGTTGGTAAATGTCCAGCATTATAGTGTTCTACAGGTCGACAATCCACCAAAAAGAATCTACAAATTTAAAATGTAACAAACTGGGTAGGAAATAATATACTACTTGTATATTTTGAGACCATGCACTAACTTTTATGAAGAACTAAATTTTCTGACAAATTGCAAATAAAAAAGTTTCCCATCTGTTGCATACTTAATGGACCACACTGTATAAGACTATTTTTCTCTATAATATTTAGTGTTTGGAGAAAACAAAAACGCGTCTAGGGAGAGTCATAGTAGAAAATTTCCAAAACCATAACTTCTAGAGTATAAGACATTAAAATGAGACTTAGTATAAGTGAATAGTCCGGTAATGGCTTAGCGTGTAAAGGCGTTAAGTTTGTTGAGCGCACACGGACGTGAGGTGGGTTCGAATCCTGCCGAGGCCAAATACTTATTTATAAGTTGGTCGGAAATTTAGTGGTTAGCTCAACACCAGACGGACAAAGTGCAAAATGTATCGACGCTGAAGGCCACTAAAGGACCAGGGCGCCGGAACACACTTTGCCGTGTCCTGCGCAACCGTAGACATGCGGACCCCACTCAGTTGGTAGGTTCAGTAGTGCCCCCTGGGTGGGGACGAGGTCTTAAGTTGTCGCTCATAGGACCGTGGTTCGGAACCCACGTTAGTTGTAGGTCCCGTCTGGCTGACATCACCCAGACGTAAATGACAGGGCGCACAATAAGCCGAGCGGCTTCAGTGCATGGGTTATCCCGGCCCTATTCTAATCTCTCTATAAGTGAATTGTGTATAATAGTCTAAGATCCGGCATTAAGAAAATATACCCTCATCTGTTAATTAAATGAAATAATATTTTCTAGGCAGATTTTAATGTAGTGAATGCAAGTGAACAACATCTGCTAGCATAGGTTTGCGACAATTATTAATAATTAATTAATTAATAGCTAATTTATTTATAATTGTTACCTTTACATGTTAATTGCATAAACCAATGATAAGCGTGGAAATAGCTTAGTTGGTTAGGTAGCAGCCCGATTTTATTCAATTAAATATAGTAAATATAATTTTGCTAATAGACAAGGGAAAAAAATAGAAAAAAAATGTTACCCAGTGCGGGATACGAACCCAAAGTGTCAACAAGGCATGCACTGCTAAATGCTGCTACTTAACCAACTAGGCTATAAAGTAAAGGTAACAATTATAAATAAATTAACTATTAATTAATTAATTATTATTAATTGTAGCAGACCTATGCTGGCAGATGTTCACTTGCATTCACTACATGAAAATCTGCTTGGAAAATATTATTTTTTTTTTTAATTAACAGATAAGGGTATATTTTCTTAATGCCGGATCTTAGACTATAGGGAGGAGAGTTTTTGCATATTTCTCACTTTCGGTTTAACCGGAAATGATTCCAATTTTTAATTTTGAAATGGAACACTCTGTATATTTTACCATTGTCCTGAGACAATTCTAAATACTAATTTGACATTTTGAAAAGTTTTTACGCCTACTTGATTTTTGAGAGCTATTTTTAATATTGCATCTAAGTGGCTATGATTCTCTAATAATCCTTTATTTGAAACATGCTTGTCCAAAAAGGGTTACTATTTGAATAATAACAGTTAAACGGGGAAAGGTAAATTTGCCAAATTGTTTTATTAAGTTCTTATACATTAGTTACTAAAACTATGCTATTGTATTTTTCTAATGTCCCCTAGGGTCACTAGAATGATTTGCACCCAATTTTGGCTGACTAGATGCAATATTAAAACTGGCACTAAAAAATGAAGTGAGCTTTAGAACTTTGTAAAATGTCATATTCTGACATTGTAAATCCAAAAATGGAAATGAAGCCATTTCCGGTCAAACCGGAAGTGCCTGGAACTCTCTTCTGCTTACCTATACCGAGTCTCATTTTGATATGTCTAATAATCTAGAAGCTACAGCTTGTCTAATAAATTTGTTAACACCTGGTATAGCTTACTCTGCCGTCCTTAATTAAAAAGTCCTAACTACATTTTTTAAAAATGTTGACCTACATGCATATACCAGTTATTTTAGGCACTATTTATATATTTTCCCAAGTAACAAGGTCCTAACTTTATTGACACAACATACACAATGAAGTTAGGACCTTGTAAACTTGGAAGAATAGATAAATAATGCCTAGAATAACTGGTACATGCATATAGGTCAACATTTTAAAAAATGTGGTCAGATTGTTTTAGCTAAGGCAGTAACTTATCTTAAAAGGTAATAACATTTATTTAAATAATAATAAAACCCATAAAATTACTAAAACAAATACCTTTAAATTAGAACCAATTAACTGTTTAGTATAGTAGTATGAGTCCTAGACTTGTGCTTTTAGAAACATACCTTACAGCATCAATATTTGTAGATTCCTTTGCAATATTTTTTACAAGTTCATCAGCAGATACTGGTAGGCACAAAGCTTGAGAAACTAAGATTGGGCTTTCATTTCGTCCTAAAATGTCAGTAAGGTAAATGACCAGTCATTGCCTCTACAAGAAAGTTAAAGCTAGAATCCATGTAAGTGCAAAAACCAGTCATTGCCACTAAAATTTTCAAAATACTAATTATTGCCACCCAGTCATTGCCACAAGTAAATAACAACATTTTATTAAGAAAACATGTTTATTAATAAAAATTCAAATAGTAATAGTAACCAGGACATTATGTGAAATATATATGTAGGTGTTGACAAAAATAAAATCAAAAGAAACTCGAAAAAGACATTAACTTTTCTTCCACTGATTTTTAGGCCTCAAATACATCCACTGGTGAAGCAAATTCATAGCGAATACGTTCACCACTGTCATAGGTGTGGGTAACAGGCCTAAAATGTGATTTTTCATAAGAAAAGAAATATCTTTTTCATCAAAAACAATTTTTTTTTTGAACTGTATCTGATGATTAGATTAGATTAGATTAGGAGGTGGATTGCACATCCTCTAACACTGCAACCTGCTCAGGTTTATTGTGTGTCCTCCGTCCATAGGTTAGAGCACGCTATCCAAGCCGGTCTGTTTAATCAGACTCCACAAGCTTGAAACTGGCCCCTTGGTATATCTTGCCGCTTTAGGTTTTCTTCACCCAGCCTTGCAAACCGCAGACGACAAAGGGCTTCGCAGTAGCACCATACGTGTTCTGCGGTTTCTTCCTCCTCCTGGCAGAACCTACATAGGTTTTCTTCTGCCAGGCCCATAGTTTCCAGGTGTTTATTCAGTCTGCAATGACCTGTCAATTGACCCACTATTA
This sequence comes from Listronotus bonariensis, assembly GCA_014170235.1. Taxonomy (NCBI): domain Eukaryota; kingdom Metazoa; phylum Arthropoda; class Insecta; order Coleoptera; family Curculionidae; genus Listronotus; species Listronotus bonariensis. Next base: position 67,700 of record JACEGR010004659.1, on the reverse strand, counting down.
TTCTTACTGCCTTCCGGTTATAATTCAGAAGGTTATTATCGGAATTTCTTATAAAAAGTATAATTTTATTTTTTACCATTGTATATGGTCTGCATAAGATCATTTCTGAAGGATGTAGGTGTCTTTAATGCATAATATTGTGCTAAAGAACAAAAATCTGCTACATCATCAGCTTCTAGACCACAAGGCATATTAGAAAGGCTTGTAATAATTTTTTCTCTACTTTCATTTTTCATTGATATTACCTGGTCTCTGGCATTTACAACCATTATAAGGGATAAAAAGAAAATAAAAAATGGATCTGACTGTTGAAAATAATAATCCCACATATTTATTACTACCTCCAAATTACATGTCGCTGCAAATAATGACTGGAACCATGATAAGCAATAATTTTCTGGTGTTATTCGTTTGGTATCCAAGAAAGAACATAATTCAGGATCATGATAAAGTAGTAAAAGCCTTAAGGTATGAAAAGCATTGCCATCTTTTTCACAACTTTGAGGAATAAAGGTGTCTCTAATAGCTTCAAAAAGGTTATAAGTTGTTGACTTTGGAACTTTTAAAGTTAAAATAGGTAAAAGTAGTTCTATCCAACCATTATTTCTTGAATAAGGAATATTTCTACTTTTACAGTAGAAAGTGATTATCGATTCCAAATCAGAGATAACCTGAATCTTGTCTTCTTCGTCATTTCCAAGCTTTGACACAAAGTTAGTGCAATCCTCTCTTAAAGTTGTTTGATTTGGAAGGTCGTACACTTCATTAAAATGGTCGAGCTGATTGCCCTTATCTCTTACATCAAGGCATATCTAAAACAAATCAATAGATATTGTCGGATTGCCCAAACTTGTAGACTTTATTTTTTCTAAATTGTAGGTCATAAAAAACACTGAACTGTCCTTAAATGTAATTGGCTGTAAATATTCTTTACCGTTTTTAATATGCATTTAATTCATTGGTAAAATAAAGTATAAATAATTTTATTTTTACCTTCCTAATAATTATTGACTTTTCTAAGTAAAAAACAACTTACGGTAGGTACTTTTATAATACTTTTGTATCTAATTTGGTTATATGGAGTTAAAACAGGTAGTACCTGATTTGTTAAAAACATTCAATATATCTTTATAAATCATGACCTTTAAAGATATGGTATCTAAACAAAAACCTGAATTAATTAGTATTGTCAGCCAAAATGTATGGCACTAACATGCTCATAACTATATAATCCTGTCATCAAAAACTAGTTTGGCCCCAAATTTAAAGGGCCACAGTTGAAAATAAATGGTAATTAGGCCGGAATTATTTTTTTCTTTTAGAAAAGATATTTAGCAGATGGTTCTTTAATAGGCAAAGAAAAAATGTTGACATGTTCTTATTCCTTTTACCTGCCAAACCTCAGGCCGTAAACTTTCAGGCAAGGGCTTTCCTTTGCAAATACAGTAAATATCTGTTGCAGAACATTCTTCCAACAAGGCATGTTCCAAGTCAGTTACCCTTAAAAATAACGTTAGTTTTAAAAAAATGTTTTTATAAAATAGTGGCAATGTTTACCAGGGATTGTCGTCGTCTAGAAGGGCCATTATAACATTTCTTGTTTTGAAAAATACTTCTCAATCTCTACAAATTTACACAACCTCAATTTTGACGTTGTCAAAATGAAGATGACGTCATGACGTTTACTGTAGGAGTACGTTCAAAACCAACGACAAATTCAAAACTTTAGGGATATTTTCTTTATAGCTGCTTACAGTAGCTGTAAGCACTTTCATTTTTTGACAAATCAATGACGTCAGTCTTACAGCAGCTCACAGCGGTTGTTGTTGTTAGCGGCGTCGGGAGATGTCTAACAGGATAAAAATACAAGGAGGGGTAATATACCCATTATTCAGATCATTGAATATACCTAGCCGAATTTGAGGTTAAAAGTCAAACGAAATTGACTAAATGTATACTATTAACAATAATAATAGTATTTGAGAGAAACCATGTGAAGGATTAATTTACCTGCCATTAAAGATATTGCGCATTTTGTTTTAAAACTGGAGTTGCCATTTTTTAGGTTATATTATTATTATTATTTTTTTGTCATTTGTCATTTTCGGTAAGCGCTTATATTTTTTGATTCACATTATAATGACGTCAGCTGTTAGACAAGCTCGTTAGCAGCTGTAAGACAGATGAATTAGAAAAATATCCCTTTTACCTCTTTCTCCCTTCCTCCTTTAAATGAATAAAAGCTACTTAGAAGTGTTTATTGCCAATATATTTTAGGGGTGATGTATCCAGGGTTGTTGTCGCGATACTATGTATTTATGTAATTAGATTAAAATTGGGAATTTTTATACAAGATTGAGCAATTTATTCAAAAATAGCCAACAATATTTTATTTAACATAATCTTCGAGCATATACCTCTAAAAGAAGCTTTGCCGCAGGCCCGTGTGAGGAGAAGTAAAAAGGTCTAGTGCCTTTTTCTTTCGCGTTTCCTGCCAGGGGCGTAGCAACCACCGTATCAATGATACGGGGCACCCGAAATATGCGGGCCCCCAAATGTGTGTAAGCAAAAATTAGGGGTAGAAAAAGCGATGCTGTAATAAGAACACAATGTATTTGGAAAGTGGGGACCGTTATGTTTGTGGAAAGTGGGGACATTCTTTTTTTTGATCTTCAAAATTTTTTGGGGGCCCCCTAAATTGATTGTGATACGGGACCCCTCTAAGGCACGCCATGCCACTTTTTCCTGCATATATGGTATAAGAAAAGAGGCAAGAACTGACGTGACCAATCAGCCCAGGAAGCGTTAATAACACAAAATAACACTTTATAAGACTTTGGCAATTTTTAAATAAATTCCTGGGCACAAAAAACTATAATAATAAAAAAAAACAATGACTTTATAAAACACTTTTGTGATAAATTATTGTATTTTTGTGTAAAAGATAAATAACAAAAAATACTGTAAAATTGTCCTAGTCTTCACAACACTTCTACCAGGCCCTATAAATGATTTGTATCTTTAATAATGTAGATATTTCGCCTTCTCCGGTGATTCCTATTTCATCATTTTCATCATATTATTTATAAATTATTTTGCGTGTTTAGCAGAGTAATACTTGACGCCGTCTTCTTTTGAAGCTCGGGCATGCTTAGCTAACAAGGCATTTACATCCAATTTATTGGTGGCTAGTCGTCTAAAATAAAAAATAAAATTATATTTTGAATTACTTTTTGTTATTTTAAACAACTAATATCTATGGGCACTTTTTAAAAATTAATAAAACCAACAATATCACTGTTTTATAATTAAATTAAAAAGCATTATTAAATTTTCATATAATATAATCAGTTTCTACTTTTTCAGGTGAAAAAATTACTTTGTGACATTTATACAAGGAGTGCAACCTACAAACATATAGTTTGTAAGCAATATACCTGATATAGGGTGTAATTTCTGGAACAGTCCATTTATTTTTAGCTGCAAATAATGCTTTAAACCTGTCATTTATGTTATCTGGAAGATTATTTTCTTCAAATGCCCAAATAACATTAGGAGTGCATTTTTTATTGATTATGGCAATACCATGCAACATTTCCTCATTTGGAACCATTCCTTCAGGAACACTAACTTTCCAAGCTTCCAAAAATTCATCTAAATTGAATTTTCCAGCTTCTCTCAGTAATACTCTAGCAAAAAACTTGCAAACTTCTAGTTCTTTATATCGATATAATTGTAACCCATCAATTATTCTGGATTCTTCAGTATATTTTTCAAACAAGCACTTTATTACCTCTAAGGGTATGAGATCCTTTAAAGCATCACAGGTTTCATCATAATCAATACAATCCAAATCCCAAGAATTTTCTTCAATTAATTTAAGCATATAGGATAGCACTCTAAAGTGATACTCAAAATCTAATTGTCTGACTTTTCCATCAATCTCTACAATATCCATGGATTTAATGGCATCCAATAACTCCTGATCAGAAGCTTGGATTATATCTTTAAGTTCATTTAGAGTATAGAGCTTTTTATCTTTAAGTTGATATTCATATTCAGCGCCCTTATAAGAAACATTTTCAAGTAAATCATTAAGTCGACTTAAATGAGGTTTACCTACATTACTTTCTAAATATTCATGAAAAATACCACACACTTCAACTTTATGGACTATTCTTTTAGTATTATTCTGGATATTACTATAACATTTTATTGGATTTACCAATAACAAACTGTTTGACGTCTCTGTCTCACTGACATGTAATGTTGATGTTTCAGTGCAAATAACTGCTTCATCTTCATCTAATCCTTTAAAAGAAAATGTTTGATTTGTTTCTATGGCATTAAGAAGATCATTATTTAACTCCAAAAGACAAAACTTATTTTCATGAACATTTTTTGGTGCAAAAAATAATGCTTGAGAGGTAGGAAGGATATCATCTTCAGTAAGTTTGGCAAAGTTCAAAATTTCATTAACATCTTTTAGCTGTCTACTAAAATAATAAATACTTTAGGCACTGTTTTCGGTCATTTATAAAGAAAAATTTATTAAACAGTTACCACTAAAGAAACTTGAATTGTACTAATATTTCTAATTTTCAAAATAAAGAAGCCAACTGGGAACTTACAAACTTCTCTAGATAAAGTTAAAAACACGTATGAGAGTAGTACTTATGTTTGGCTTTTGGGAGCTGCTAGTAAAACCATGATATTAACTAGGGTACAAGTATGCTATTTAAAATGTATGCATAAACAAACCATGGTAAATTCCTGTTAGGAAACTATAATAAATAAGTTTGGATTCTGGATTTAGGTTCATTATAACACTTTCTAGAATAAGATTATGGATTTACAATAAAATAGACTAAAGCCCCACTAAAATATGTATTATTATAATTTTTAAACATTTAAATAACTGATGACTGATGAGGTCAATGACTTATCGTTCTGGTCTTTAAAAATAGGTATAATGGTCCGTAGTATACTGGAAAACCTTTAATTATTAAGTTCTACACAATTTATATTTGAGCCTAAATTTAAAAAAGTAAGGATTACTAGACTAAATACATAACTAATTATAATAAGCAAACGCTCACTATTTAACCAGAAGTACAAACCTGCTGGTATTATCTTGGTCCATTATAATAATAAAAATAAGACAAAATTTTGCTTTACAAAATTTTCCAGCAACAAAAACAACCGGTCTACGGCTGGTAATTTTTGACCTAACCTTACTTATTCTGAGTTAGGAGTGGTTAGGATCTCTCTAGCCGGTTACACACAACATCTAAAGGCTAACGGTTAAGCCTACTGTCCATGAGAGCGGTTTTACGCTTGCGGATAATAATTCAGCGTTGTGATTTGAGGGAAATGCATTTTAAATTTGCACTAACCAATCACAACGCTGAATTATCATCCGCGAGCGGAAAACCGCTCTCATGGACAGCCGGCTTTATAATAGCTTTACAAAAAAATCATTTATTTTTGAAATCACCTACAAACTTTAAACGTAAGTCCTGTTTTGGCTAACATATTTAAATATTAAAACGAGACCGGTCAACCAGACTTACAATGTTTTGAAATTGTTTTTACCATTTAATCTTATTTACTTCACTTTAGAAAACTTTATCTGCCTATTTTTTTTAGTTACGTCTACGTCTGACCCTAATAAAGGCAATAAGCAGGCTTAGTAACGATTAGGTCTGACATATTAAGCAAAATAAATTTAGTACCACCTAATTTTCCTGATTGGATATCGGCGATATCAGGCGAGGCGGTTTCCTTGACCTTAGATCCCAGAGTCTTTTACAATGGTGTGGTTTTTAATAGCCTGTTTTGACTTATTTGCATGAGTTAAATCTATAAGCACGGGCAATCACATTTGTGGCCTCACTAATGAGGACTCACCCTAAAGGGTGAGGGGAAAACCCCCTTCCTCCCGGTGAACCTGGAGTATTGTTCACCACCCCAAAAATGTGACCAGAAAATAATATAGATGGTGGGCCGGGAAAAGATAAATCAAATAACTTGTGAGTAATTTAAGGTACAGATTTGTTACTTTGGTGCATGCTTGGATAATCGCTATGTTCATTGATGTGAACAATGGCCAAGAATGCTTTATACTTTTGGAAAGAAGCACATCAAAAAGAAACTTTTAGACCAGTCTGTCCTTTACACGGTTGGGGATTACTCCTTTCGTCTGTAAATGTTTATAGAGCTCTTTACGAAACCATCTTAAAAACTAAGTATTTACAATCTACTCCAAAACTAAAATATTTTATCTTTTATCTTCTTTAGCAAAATATCTTAACTAAATATATTCTTTAATCTTCTATAATGCACAACGTGGAAATTTTTTTGGTAAAATCGTGGATCCAAGTCCTAGATTATTAAACCACTACTACGAGATCATCAAGCATATCGACTGAAGATCTAAAAATAAATATATAATTTTATGAACTCGTTTTATCTGTCTATTATTGTATTTTCGGGAAAATAAGCTCGATGCGCATCCGAACTTTTCAGAGGTACGTTAGACTTAAAAATACGGCATTCTCCCGCGATTGGCTTTTGTATTTTATGCCACCCTAAAAATGTCGCGACGCGGTTATATATTTATGTTTTTATTAGCTTCTCCTGTTTGCATCTTTATTTTCGAATCTTGACTGTTCCATACAGTCCCTGTAAGTTTCTTTCTGCTCATCAGAATACGAACAAAATAAGGCATCGACGGTGCTTGGAACAAGCCGGCACACCAAGAGACCTCTGACTTAGATATGGTCTGTATTAACGCGGGTAGGCAATCCCTGAGAGCGGTCAGAATCCAAACGCGCTACGAACTAGACACACATATGCCACACATTTCTAAAGTAAAAAAAAATAGTTTAACACACTCCTTAAGTTTTCTATATTTTTTTATTATGCAAAATAAATAAATTGGTTAGTTCTGTAGTTAAAGAATAGGATATTAGATTTTTATAATCTTTTAAATTTATACAAAGTACGATAAAAAGTGATTTTTTTAATAGAACATGCTGTATAATGCCGTAGTATCTTAGACAAGGAAAAGCGTGGTATAATGTATCAACAAACAAACATTAGGTTAGGTTAGGTTCTTGGGAAATACCACATTTAAAATGCCTGTCTTTAGTAGTTTCGGAAATATCTTTATCCAAAGCCAAAAAATAATTTACCTAAAAATCTACACAAAGAGGTAATGCAGTACGAAAAATAGCTTATCTTTCAATTCTTTGGGAATATTTTACAAAATAATTTAATTTTTCTGCCAAAGATTAACGTACGCATGACATACCTGACAAAAATTTGATTACTTGGTGATGGCAACATAGGACAAAGCTAACATTTATCTAAAGCAGACAATTACCGTCTTTCACCTCCGATGAAGACCTGAAACATGATATTTTTATTAGCTGGTTTTACTTGTATATTTTAGAAATACTTTACCATATTCTCTGGTTTACTTTAAGTTTTCCTAAAAGTTCTCTGTCGCAAGCCGCGTAAGAGTTATTACTAAAAAAAGTGCGCCAGGGTCTACCATATCAATATACCACCACCAAGAGATCCTAAGACTATAGGGGCCCACAAACCTTTTAAAAATGCTTATTCAGTTTTAAAAATATTCTACATTAAATTTTAAAAAATCTTTTAAATGGTTGATAAACAGTTTTAAGACAAATTCGATAGTATATTATAGGGTTTGATTGTGGTGTTTACTAAATTGTCCTGCAAAATTACAGGGTATAACAAAATTACAATGATAATAACATTTAGGTAATAAGTATAAAATTTTATTAAAATTTGTCGAGGTCTTTCGACCTAAGATAGACCCAGTGCCGTATTATCTATTAGGCTAACTGGGCTACAGCCTAGGAGCGCCATAAAAAAGTAGGCGGTACACAGGGGAGTAATAGGCGCTAGACAGGGAAGTTTTTAAAAAATATCGAGCTCGGAATAATTTCTTTGTGAATAAGGTGCCTTCGAAATAAAGGAAATGGGAAATAGGGGCGAAAAAGAGGAAATTAGGCGCTCCAGAAATTTTAGCCTAGGGCGCCTCATACCCTTAATACGGCCCTGGCTAGACCATTATCAGGACATTATCAAAATCACAGAGTAACCTTCAGTCATTACTATACACTCAACAAGTGTAAAAAATAAAATACAATTCCACAATTTAAAACATCAAAAAATTAACACATTCACGAATATCAATAAAAACAGAAGATTCTTTTGGTTATAGTTCTGGTTATGATAAGAACAAATGATTCTTTTCAATAATGTACGTGATTGTGTTTATTGTTTGATGTTGTAAAGTGTGTTATTTTATTTTATTTTTTACACTTGTTAAGTAATGACTGAAGGTTAAAGCTTAGTGACTTAAGGGTCCGATACTTCGGTTTTTGAGTAGAAGCAAATGCTTTATACAGTGAATAAAGTATGTCAACATTAGTAGATTTCTGAACAGACCCACCTCAAAAAGTCCTGCTGGCACCCCCAACCCCCTCAAAGCATTCACAAGGCACAAGGATTTTTTACGATATATCTTCCAAACCGTCTACCAAACAAAAAAATTTAAGACACAAAAAATTAAGGCCAAAGTTTTCCCTATCGAATGGTGTATAACAATATACCATTTTCTTTTAAATTAAAGCTACCAGTGGCGTACAAAAGTAGCACTACACCAGTATAGTAGGTAGTTAAAAATAGAAATTTTTAATGTTATACTTTTATTTTTTCAGAATATTTTTCACTTTAGTTATATTAATTAGTAACATTACCTTATTGCGCATAATAGTCCAATATTAAAAATAATATTTTTGTTTTTTTGGTAAAAACTCTACAACAAAAAGTCAGAAGGGGAGTATCCATACGGCAATTTTGCCATATATCTTTCAAACCATTAACAAAAAATAAGGGAGTATCCATACGGCAATTTCTACCATATATCTTTCAAACCATTAACAAAAAAATAAACAACAAACGACAAACCACAAAGTTATCATTTAGACTGTTATCTTTTTAAATAAAGCTACCAGTGGCGTACCAAATTAGTACTACACCAGTAAGAGTACCTAGAAAACGAAATATTTAATGTTATTAATTTAAAAAGATTATTTTTCACTTTAGATTTATTAATTAATAATTATACTTTACATTTTATTTACTTATTTCTTTTGTTTTAAAATTTGATTCATTATATTTTTAAATAAATAACAACAGTATTATAATAAATTTTTATTATAAAGATAACAACAAATATGGCTTATACAGTGTGTCCCAGGATAGGTGTTACAAGAGGACAAATTCACCAAAAATTTTGGAATTTTTAATCGTCCTTTTGGGAAACTGGTCGCATGGTCCAAAACTAATAAATACAAAATTTGATTTCAATTGGGAATATACAGGGCAAGTTATAACTAAAAATATGAAAAATGACCAAGAATAAAAGTACCTTTATTTTTAAAAATAGGACAAAATTGTATAGGTAAATGTTGTAGAGAACTAAATTTTATGTCAAAATTTAAAGTTAAACACGTTAAGTAAAAAAAAAATATTTTTGTCAATTTTTTAACTCGCCCTGTTTAATACCAATTGAAGTAAAGTTTTGTATTTATTAGTTTTGGACCATGCGACCGGTCTGCCCAAAATTTCGTTTTAATATTCAAAAATTTTTGTTCCATTTGTCCTCTTGTAACATCTATCCTGGGACACATTGTATATAACATCAATAAAAAACAAACACATTATTACACAACCTAAAATACCTAATTACAACATTCCGCACACAAACATAACCTGGTTTTTAATAAACATTTACAATTTGTGCCACAAATCTTACATTTACATTTTAATAGTGTATCAGATGATATTTTTTCATTTTTTAAAGTGGTCCACAGTGGTGTCCATTTAGTATTCTCTAAAATCCATCCCCATTCAGATGGACATGGAAGTTCAACCACTGGTTGGCAGAGATTACCCCAAACAAATCCTGCTTGATAAATGCATTGATTAATGTGAAGTGCTAAAGCATTCATTGTTGGGGGTAAATTCTCAACCGTTCGGTTTTTTGGGCAAAAAGTTGCATTCGACAAATATCAATGTTGCTACTATCAGAATGTTTATCGTAAATGGTTACAACGAATTTTGAGATCACACTTAATTGCCGAGATGAAGGTTTTTGAATGCTGCAATAAATCAATGAAAGTAGCTGTAACCATAAAGTAACATACCTACGGATAAGAGAAACCATGGCATGCTAAAATTTTCGTACCGCTTTTGCGGCAGGCCTGGCGGCAGGCTTGTCATTTTTCCAGTTTACACTTTAAATGCGTCGGTCGAAGCCTCGCATCGTGTAACATTAGCAGGGGGAAACACGTAAGCTTACTGAAATGACTAACTATGGCGGTATTTCAACGAGAAACGAATAAAATTATATTGGGAGTTTTCGCATGACCTGTCCTTAAATCGGCTATTCCATGATAACTCTTATAATTTCCTTACTCTATGCTGTAACTTCCGGAAAAGATTCCCAAGCTTCCCAACACTTTTTTCCTTTTCCATAAAAGTTAGTGAATTAAAAAAAAGGGCTAGACTTTTTCATTAATTTTTTTAGCAATTTCGATACACGAAATATGTCTATGTCTTACATTTTTACCAGTACCAGACTCAATCCACACGTCTTGACTTGGATTTTTGTACTGGTAATTTTTTTTTCCGTGTAATATGATTATTTATTATTACTAGTATGCAGAATTAGAAATAATTATAAATTAATAAAACAAAAGGAAAAAATATTTAAAAAAAATAAAATAAAATAAAAGTATACCATTAAAAATTTCTATTTTTAGGTACTATACTGGTGTAGTGCTACTTTTGTACGCCACTGGTAGCTTTTTTTTAAAAGATAATAGTATAATGTTATACACCATTCCATAGGGAAAACTTTGGTCTTTATTTTTTGTATCCTATATTTTTTTTATTTGGATGGTTTGGAAGATATATCCTAAAGGGCGGTGTGGATGCTCCCCTCCAACATTTTTTTGTTGTAGAATTTTACTAAATCAACAAAAATGCAATTTTTAGTGTTACTCTTTTGCAGAATTTTGTGCTCTATCTAACGACACTAAAATCATTTTTTTATCATTTACCGTTTAGAAGATATTAGAAAAAACTATATCTATCCCTTAACCAATTTTGAGGGGGTTGGGGGTGCCAGCAGGACTTTTGAGGTGGGTTTGTTCAAAAATCTACTAATGTTGACATACTTTATTCACTGTATAAAGCATTTGCTTTATACAGTTTATAATTTTGCGAAAATGCCTTGATCACATCCATGTACAGCTGAAAAATTCTGTTGTGTAGAAAATTGGAGAAAGTTGTGTTTGAAAAGCAAATTTAAGAGTTTTTCAAGTCATTTTATTATAAAAATTTAAAATAATACATTTTTTATAACTTCAATATTAACTTCCTAAAACTTTTTAATACCCCTGTAACAATAATAAAGTAATTTAAAGTACTATTCAAAGTATTATTTTTTAAATATTTTGCTTAAAAATAAAAAATATAGGTAGTTTACTCTAGGAGAAAAATCATGTTTTTAAAGTTTTTGCATACCCTGTATACAAAATTAACATTTTCTATTCGTGAATCATATTTCTAGTCCTACCAGTTGTACCAAGTTGTGTCCTGAGTCAAGAATGGCCGGGGAACTGGAATTACTACCAGAAATGCCAGTAAGTCCGACAATGATATTGAAAAACTTATTAATCAGGTGTGCACTCAGTTTTCCAATAAGTTAGAGGATAGTCTGGACAAAAAAATTAAAAAACTAGATGAGAAACTTACGCTTTACTGTGATTCCATAAAGAAACTTAATCATATCGTTGATAAAAATGTAAAAGCAATTAATGATATTCAGGAACGATTTGACTTGCTGGAACAGAACAGCAAACGCAACAGTCTTCGTATTTGTGGGTTAGAAGAGGAAGAAAATGAAAATATTGCTGAAGTTCTACCTAAACTATTTAATGATTCTTTAAATCTTCGCTGCTCATCGGCCGATGTGGATTACTGCTTTCGTCTTGGAAAAAACCCTGATGATGAGAAAACTCGAACAGTTATTATTAACTTTGTTTCTAATTTTAAAAGAAATGAGGTTTTTGCTGCCAAAAAAATGCTTAAAAATACCCCCATTGCAATTTTTGAAGACTTGACACCTCTGCGTTACAAACTATTGCTCGAGGCAAAGGAAAAATTTGGCAAGAATAAGGCATGGTCTGCTGGTGGAAAAGTCTACTACCTGAGAGAGTCTGATAACAAGAAGATATGCGTAAATTCCAAAAATGATTTGTAGTCTGGCCACAACTTTATCGACACTATAGTACTATCCTATCATATCCTTTTTTTTCTGTCTTTTAGTATAGGCATTGTTGTTTATGGTAACCAAGTATGTATGGCAACCAAGTATTTATGGCAGAATATATTTTCCTTATTTATCTGAACTTTAATAAAAATAAATGTATTTGGTTAAAACGCATTTTTATGGTTAACATTTTTTAAGTCATTTGCCGATGTAAAAAATAATAAATTTTACGCTTGGTTAAGGAACAACTTTTTATTTTATATCTGATATTATTGTATGTTTCCCTTATTTGTTGATTTTGGGATAAATTCGTAATGCATATTTAGGCAAATATTAAATATGTGATTGACTTTTAATTTTATTTTATTGGGTGTACCGCTAAACATGTTAATTTTTTTTTATATATATTGTACGGGGCTAAATGTGTTATCGAAAAATAAATAGAGAGTATAATGCCGGGAATAGAAAATCATTTTAGTTTCTCTCACTTTAATGCACAGTCACTATGTTCCAAATTTGACCTATTTTTAGACTTTGTTGCTGATGAGGATATGGATGTTATTGGTCTGTCAGAAACTTGGTTAAATTCTAAAGTTGGCAATGATAGTATTGCCGTGCCTGGTTATACTTTGGTAAGAAGGGATAGAGATAAACATGGTGGTGGTGTGGCCTTTTACTTAAAGAAGTCATTAAAGTTTAATATTTTAAATGTTCCACTGGGGGAAAGCGGTCTTGAGCAGTTGTGGGTGGGTCTAAAGATTAGCGGCAAAAGGTTGTGCTTGGGTTCACTTTATCGCCCACCGAAAGCTAATCTTAAACTTTGCCTGGATGAGTTGGAAAACAGTGTCATAGATTTTTTCCGCAATTTGATAACATTTTAATTGGTGGTGACTTTAATGTTGACCTAATGGAGAATGCTGCCAATGGTAGCAACCTCTTTAGGGCTTTTTTAAATAAATACGGTCTTTCCCAACTTGTCCTGGAGCCTACACGCATAACTGATACTTCACGTACTTTATTAGATCTAATAATTACATCATCGCCTTCTATGGTATCTTCTACTAATGTTTTAAATATGGATAATATATCCGATCACTCACTTGTTCTCTGTAATTTGAAATTAGAGAAGCCGCCTAAAGAAATAAAATATAGAACCTACAGAGATTACAGCAACTTTGATTACAATGCCTTTTTAGATGACCTGTATAATATCAATTGGAATGTCATATATGACTATAATAGATCGTTGATAGAATATTTTTATGAGTGGCGTCCTTACGAAATAAATACTAAAAATAAAAAAAAATGCTAAATGGGGAATAATTGAAAGTGATGACGATGACCGCCTGCCTTTTTACTAATGATCTTAAGTCTAGATGCATGTTAAATTTTATGAAAATATCTTAAAGAGTTTTAAAGTTATGATAAGAAAACGATATTTTTCCCTAAAACTTTAACACCCTGTAGCCTAAAAGTTAAGATATTTAGGACTTATATTCATATGAACTTTTCTTTCAAAAATTAACTAAGAAATAATACCCTGTATTTTTAGCCATCATTTGAATTACACTCTGTATAAATAATATCCTGTTAAGAATTTTTTGAATCATCCTTATAAAAAAAGCTACAAAAATAATAAGAAAAAGTCAAAAAATGCAACTGGTTCTAAAAAAACCAAATTTTTAAATAAAAAATAAATTTGCTTACAGAAGACTTACCATTTATATAAAAAAATATTTTGGTAAAAAAACAAACCTAGTAAAATAATTTTATAACACGTAAAATTGCAAAAACTCCTAAGTCTTTAAAACCCACAAGTTTCTAGAAATTTGCGGCAACTCCAATTTCGACAAAATTCCAATTTCGACTACATTTGGAATACGGAGGTTTTGTGGGGCGCGAATCTAAAAATGAGAGCGGCAATGTTTTGTTCTTGAGATATCCATTACAAAGTTGAAATTAAAAGCTATTTCTATTTTTACTATATTCCTTCTCAGGGCCGTTTCTTGGGTGAATCGCGCGTTGGTGCAAAAAATTTATTGACCGCCCCTACAAGAAAATGTAAATCTATGTATAGCACTTTTTGAAGAGCAAAAAAATCCCACTTTCAGAATAAATTAGTATAGTTAGTCCTGTATTTTCAACAGTTCGACATTACTTTTCTTTGGTCTTAAATATTTTTAAAACTTCGTAATTACCCTGTTTTCGATTACAAACAGTTTATTTCCTTAGTACCGTCCTTCATTTCAGTAATTTTCGCGCTTTATTTTATTTTACTATTCCACCCACTCCCAGCGTTGCGCCCTGGTGCCTTGCACCTCTTGCACGACCACCGCATTCAGAAGCGACGCCCGGTAAAGGCCCAGTAAAGACATGCGCAATAAGCAAGACCTTATCAAAACCAAACATAAGGAACAAATTATTTTGCCAACTGGTAAAGATAGGGTAAAGTTTTACCACAAGATTGTCGAATCTATATGCGCCCCTGGTAGGCACGACCCCGCTTTGCAAAAAATTCTTGAGTTATAGCTAAAGTGGCATAAATATTTAATTTTCACCTTTTAAAACCCCATTTTTTATGTATTACATCCATAGGCCCAATTTGCTTCGGTTTTTAGGGGGCTGGAGTCTTGGTAGTCCCGAAAGGTATGAGGCAAGCTTCGAGACTTTGCAAAAAATTAAGGAAAGATAAAGGGATTCATTTGTCATTACTGCCACAAAAATGACCTACAGTTAGGTAAAAGTGGCACTATTGACATAAAAATCGCTTTTTCTTATCGTTTTTAGGTTTTAGTCACATAAGTTGCAGATTGGATACTGGTAATTTTGGACGGGGTTAATTTTGTCTAATTTCCTTTTTGGGGGTTAAGCCCCCCTCAAATTGCGCCTATGATTACCTCTTATCAATTTAATTGCGAAAGTTAATTTATAAAAAGCTGCAACCAAGTATACATCGTGGCGACATAGCCTGCTGCGACTGAAATCGATTGAAAGTAAAGTTATGCAATTTAATGCAAAAATAATGTAAAATACGTAGAAAAACGGGGTTTGTAAGGTAAAAATTTAGGCCATTTAGCTTTAACTAACCAAATTAATTATAATTTGGTAATTGTTTATTTATCAGACACCACGCCGATTTTGATGATTTTCGGCATACGGGGGTTTATTAAGGCGCTGATTACGGATCTCAAAGAAATTTTAGTCGGGAACTTTTCGTTTTTGAGATATCCACCATCACCCACTTCTTTTGCAAATAATTCTTGATTTAAAGCTGAATTGACACTCAATATTTCATTTCCACCTCATAAAACCCATTTTTCCATTTATTTTGCCCATTTTTTCCATAAAATTGTAACGCTTTACTTTCAATGACGGTAGCCATGGCTGAACGACCATGGCTACTGTGAATAAAATGACTGTGGAAGTAAAGCTTTGCAATTTTATTGGAAAAAGCTAGAGGTAAAATAAATAGAAAAATGGGTTATTAAGAGGTGAAAATGAAATATTAAATGTCAATTTAGCAAAAAACTTAAAAATTGCTTTCAAAAGGAAGGGGAAACATGGTGAATTTAGGTTAGTTTTCTATTTAACATTGATGATGAATATCTCGAGAACGAGACGTTGTCGACTAAAAATTCTTTTAGATTTGTAATCAGCGCCCCAAAAACCCCCGTGTGCCAAAAATCATCAAAATCGACGTGGTGTCCAATAAATAAACAATTAACATACATTTGTGCAAAAAGAAGGAGAATATAGTGAAAATCAGCGCCCCAAAAAAACCCCGTATACCAAAATTCGTCAAAATCGAAGTTGTCGCAACTTTCTAGAAAATTACCTGCAAAACTATTAAATTATTCTACGCACATTTGAAATGACGTATAATTGTTAAAAAAAAGAATAAAAAATATGTTAGGTACTATACTATTCAAATTTTAGTACAAATTGTATGTACATACCCGTAAAGCCTTCTTGTACTCCTATAGCACTATATTACCCTCACTATATGATTCACTATATTACAATAAATGCCCTTTTTAGGGGACACAAATTATTCCCATGCTTATACTTATAACGCTTTGGTCCAAACTGACTCGGCTGATTTGTTATTCATTTGTTTTATTACAAAAAGGGTAAGCCATTCATACCTTATGCGTGATTACATAAATGTGAGTAATATTTTTACACAAAACTAGAAATTATTGAATTAACCGGACTGGTGGAAGATTTTTTAAGATTTCGTAAAAGTTTATAACGTCCTATAAGGGATTATTTTGGTTAAGTCACGCCCTGGTATTAAAATAGACCCCTTCAATTAAAACAGCATTTTTATTCTAGTAAGGTGTTTAAATATACCGGGTGATCATTAATTAGGCAATTAAAATACAGAGCGTTAATCATTGGCAACACCTATACCGGGTGGGTCAACAAAATAGTATATTTCACCTAAATTATACAGGGTGATCAGATGAACATATTCACACATAGACCTATTTTATAGCCTCTCTAAACAAAAGTAATGTTGGTAATTGTTCACTTATCGCACACCAAGCCGATTTTGATGATTTTTGGCATTCTTGGGCGGTGATCACGAATTTAAAAGAATTTTTAGTCGGCAACGTTTTGTTCTCGAGATATCTATCTTCAAACTTGAAAAGCAAATTTTCCTTATTATCAATATATCCCCCGTTTTTGCAAACAACTCTTGATTTAAAAGTAAAGTAGCACTCAATTATTGATTTCCATCTCTTAAAAACAAATTTTAAAAAAATAAAATTGAAGAGGTTCACTTTTAATCGCAGTAACCATGTCGGTCGCCATGGCCATGGCTAGTTCATTTACGTTTGGCAAATCTTTTTAGCACCAAATAAAAAAACTTTATTTTATAAAGAAATGCATTTTCAATTTGTATCAATAATATGATTTTAAAATTTGTTATAATATCTGTCACAAATAAATCAATAAAAATTTTACTAAAATATACATATCATTTTGGGCTGTTTCTATTTATGTATAGCAAATAAAAATGTTTTAATATTTCTTGAATAAAAACTCATTTGTAACTGGCGGTTTATTAAATGACGTTAAAAATATAATAAAATATATTTAAAAATAACCTTTGTAGCATATATTTAACAGGTACGCAGAAATGGGTTTTGGTGGGGGCAAAATAATAAAAAAAGGAACATGTGGGAAAAAAGTGAAGAGCAAAACAGAAGCTCCATTCAAAAAGTATTAAACAGTAGTATGAAAACGATAAAAAAGGCCAATATTACTGTCTTTCCAGCCCATTTTCCGCCGAAAAAGCCTTTTCGCACCCCTTCTGATGGGGGAGCAATTGTCCCCCCATGTACGGCTCTGCTTTTATTACATTTTTTTCAGGGGTAGGACGTAGGGCGCGTCGTACGTGTCATATGTCACGGGACATGGTGTAAAATTTAAATTTTAGGCTAAAGTTTGTGCTTTCCATTTAAATTATTAAACTTCCTATTTCTGAAAGGCAATTTCTGTAGTTCGGTAACACCGAAAATTGTACTTTTATGGTAACAACCATTGGTGGTACTAAACTATCTGTAAATCCATTTTTAGAAAAATATACAGGGTACTCTATTTAAAAAAGCAAAGTTTAGAACACTTCAGGTTAAAGCCGATGTGTCACATAAATTCTGAAACATATTCATCTTATCCAAAAGCATACATCCTACCAAAATTTCAAAATCATATAACAGTTCTGAAGAAAATGACAGGGTTGCTATCCGGTCATTTTTTATTGAGAAAAATTCCTGGTTACTGACTTTCTAACCAATCAAATACTTTTTTGTTCAGGTGTTTTTCCAATTTAAAGTGCCCAAAGTATAGGCAATAATGCCTATTTCCACCAACTGTTTTAGGGGTCCGTAGCACTAGGTAGGGAATATTTATATACACTTAACATACAGTTATTCTCTACCTAGCGCTAAGGATATCCTAAAAAGTTGGTAAAAATGGGCATAATTGACCCTCTACTACCCTCTACATTTAGATCCGCGTCACCCTGTATATTAGTACCCAAATGGATATTTACTAACCGTTTTTATTCTGTGGAAAACGGCTGAATGAGCCTAATGTATACTTAGCCGCAAAAAGCGAATAAAAAGAAGAAGAAGAAATCGATGTTGTATGTTGTGGTTGTGGTTAGGTTAGGTTAGGTTAGAAAGTTTTTGTAGGTTTTGTTCATAGAAACAAAAGCAAGTTTTTATTTAAACTATGCCTATTTTTGAACTTAACCATTTTAGCTAATTTGTATAACGTATTTTCTATAAATCGTGATGCATCAAAAGTAAAGGTATTTTTCTGTATAGTTGTGAAGTGAAAACACTTATTAAGGACAAAAAGTTAACAGTAAAAACCACCCTTTTCAACCAACATGGATTTCCAGAATAGACCTGGTGGTAAAACAGGCGGAGGAGGTGTAGCCTCCTGGTCTGAATCAAATCGTGATAGGCGAGAAAGATTAAGACAACTAGCTTTAGAAACAATCGATTTGCAAAAGGATCCTTATTTTATGAAAAATCATTTGGGATCTTACGAATGCAAATTGTGCTTGACCTTGCACAATAATGAGGGAAGCTACTTGGCTCATACCCAGGGTAAAAAACATCAGGTAAGTAGGGCAGTTCTCCTTTTTATGTTAGTCACCAAAAACGTTAGCAGAGTCAATTCTAATACTATGGAATTTAAGTATGTTCATGTAGATACTTATAAGAATCTAATTTATAATTCCTTTTTCTTTAGGCAAATTTGGCAAGAAGGGCTGCGAAAGAAGCCAAAGATGCACCAACAATGTTGCAGCCTGAGAAACCTAGGGTGGAACCAAAGAAATTTGTTAAGATTGGTCGTCCTGGATATAGGGTAACAAAGCAAAGAGATCCAGAAAATGGACAGCAGAGTTTATTATTCCAAATTGATTATCCAGGTAAGAAGTAAAATAAATAAATGTAATTTAAATTACTCTCTAATATTATTCCCAGACTAATTATTAAAGCAATATAATATAATACATGTGCTCTTAAAATGATGTAGAAATGGAAACAAAACTACAAATTTAAACAACTTTGTTCACTGTAATAAAACATAATTTTTTCTATTTGTTTGTATATTTAGTTTAAAATTGGCTGAACTATACTTTAAATTCTAAATTACCCTTGAAATTACCACCATATAATTTTTTTAAATTTATTTTATTAGAAATTGCTGATCATGTCTTACCAAGACATAGATTCATGTCAGCCTATGAGCAAAAGATTGAGCCTCCAGACCGTAAATGGCAGTATCTTTTGTTTGCCGCTGAACCTTATGAAACTATTGCTTTTAAGGTAAGTGTCTATTAATCGTTACTATACAGTTTTTGTATTTCTATAATACATTTTTTGGTATTTAATCAGAGGGTATGCTAAAAGATAAATTACCATAAGAAATTGGCATGTAGATGAGTCTTAAACAGTGAGACTAGTCTTAAGTAATGCTTTGTAGAAATTTTTAAGTCAGTGCTATAAACAGTTTTAGAAGTTTTACTTAATTTATGTTTTAGGTACCGAGCAGAGAAGTGGAAAAAACTGACAGTAAATTCTGGACTCACTGGAATAAAGATACAAAACAGTTTTTCTACAGTTCGCATTTAAAACGGAAAATAAAAAGCAACCAACTATTGTAACAAGGCCACCTATGTTGGGAGGAGTACCACCGCCGCCTCCAATGTTACCAGTGCCACCTCCGCCTAGACCACCAATGTTTAACCCTATTCCGCCACCTCCACCAATGATGAGGGCAGTCATGCCCGTACCCCCACCACATTAAAGGTATGGAAAATAATTGTCTGTCCTCTAGAGGAGCACAAATAGAATTCATTAAAAAACTTTTGCTTAAAACATTTCTATAGTATCAATTTTTCTATGCTTCGAGTATGTCTTTTCTTCTTTATTATGAATGTCAATATCTGATCTTTTTAATGTTTCTTTGTAAAATAAACTCCTATAGAAATCCACAAACAACAATTATTAAAATAAAAAGGTAATTCTGAAAAATTATAATATGGACTATAACTAACAGTAGGTATAAGATTTTTTTTAATTACTTGTAAGATAGTGACTAAAATATCTTTCTTTATTTTATTTCTACTTGTGACATTCCGAGGATGGATAATAATTTTTCATATAAGGAACATCTTTTTTCTTAATTTACCCAATAATGGAAATACATTTTTATAAATAAATTAGTAACTTTTATGTGAATTTATTTATTTCTTTATTCAACAACCAAAATACAGTGCAGAAATAGTACTTTAAAAAATCTAATATTGTGAAATTTTAACTTACAAACAAAAAAATATTCAAGGAAAAATAATATTGTCGGTACAGTACCAGAGTTAAGAATGTACAATTTTGTACAGTAGCAAGGTTGAATTTCAATGCCAAGGTGTGAATTTTGTATGTTTGAGGTATCTAGGTAGAAGTGTCTTTTCGTCTATAAAAAATAATTTTTCTTATGTTAGGCGTTTTGTTGACGCCACTGTCACAAAGTCAAATTAACTTCTACACCCTAAAAAATAATGCTGTAGTAGGAGATTAAAAATAGATTTTTTTCCTGGCCAGCAGTTGCTGGTGATGGCCAATTTGGTGGGTCAACCTGCACCATAGGTAAAAACTAATGTTTTAAATTTTATTTAGCTGTCAGTATAAGTAATTAATCTATTTTTAGCAATAATATGTTAAATAGTAAAACAAATTACCGGTTAAAGTGATTTTATAGACTGTAATAATCAACAGTTAAAAAAAAAGTTATTATTATATTTAACAATGGTGCGGGGTGACCCACTTTATTGGCCATCACCAGCCGCTGTTGCTACTGGCGTGCGCAAAGTGGTTACTTTGCACGCCCATTTAAAACCTCAACCTCACGCTAGAAAATGCAATTGATTGAGCACCAACAAATAAGCGACAAAACTATTAAATACCATTTGACGTCAATTAACATTAGAAATGAAATTTTAGGTGTCATAGAGATGTCTAAAATATCTAAATGTCAAGTTGGCAAACCTTTGAATTATTGCGACTGTTGCTAAGGATGCTTTTGCTTACTGCTTACCACGGGAGGAAAGTTACCTTTCCTCCCATGGTAAAATTCTACACTATGAGGGAAGTTTTTAATTATTAGGTTTTATTAAACATAAAAGTATTTAAAATACATTTTCATAATATTCCGGTTTACATTTATTTCTTTAACTCTATATGATTGTTAATTAATTAAAATTTAATCACTTTGTTTTTCTAATATACAGGGTGTTTCACAATTTATCCGACAAACTTTAAGAACTAGTATAAATTAAACTATAATAAAAAATAAGGAAAAACTTTATATGAACATATCTCCTAAACGTCTTCGTTTTACAACTACAGAGTGTTGATAAAAAAAAATATTGTCTTTTATTATAATTTCAATCCCAATTCAGATATTTTTAAAAAATTGGAGGGCGCTTCCTATGCATCTGAAGATCTTTTGGCACACAAGAAAAAAACCAGTGTCCTCCATGAGAGGTTTAAGGTAAATATTTTTAATAAAAAATGGTACGCCACTGTATTTTTTAAAATAAAAATATCTTTTTAATTTCTCATTTAGTTTGGAACAAATTTGATCTATTTTTTTATTTGGTGCACCGTTTTCGCGTAAATTATTACAAACCCTTTCTCGGCATGGTAATTTTGTACTGATAATATCAAATTCTATAGTAGAAAACCGACTTTCTTATTTATTCTTTAATTAGATAGGGATTTGACCATGCCGAGAAATGGTTTCTATTTATTTACGCAAAAACCGTGCATCAAATAAAAAAAAATCAAGAGGTCAAATTTGTTCCAAACTAAATAAGAATTGTAAAAAGTATTTTTATGCAGTGACGTACCATTTTTTATTAAAAATTTAGCTTAAACCTCTCATGGACGACACTTGTAAAATATTATTCTTCTTGTATGCCAGAAAAAGTCTTTTGGTGCATAGGAGGTGTCCCCAATATAATTTTTAAAATATCTGAATTGGTATAAAAGTTATTATAAAAAAACAATAACATCCTCTAGTTCAAAAATTTAGGCGTTTAGGACATATGTTCATATAAAGTTTTTTCTTATTTTTTATTGTAAAATTAACCCTTAAAGTTTGTCGGATAAGTTGTGAAACACTCTGTATGTATAAATACGATAAAATTAATTATTTCAATATTTCAGAGCACCACAGAAATTAGTCCATCAAGCATTAAGCCGTCGGGAAGGTCTTTGTAAATTCTGGCAAGTATGCCTTTATGAATATTTTTGCTTGACGCTTACCTGGTGTTTTATCCACCAGTCTTGGGATTTTCTCATGATCCATGATCTAATAGATCACCTTACTTGGCATGACGGAATACCACAGTAGGGCTGGAAACCTACCATTGTCCTGCCAGCCCCTCCTTTGCCAATTTATCAGCTTAATCATTGCCTTCGTGACCCTCGTGTCCTAGTACCCAAGCAATAGTTAGCTTGTTGGACGCACTCATCTTTTCCAGGGCAACTACGCAGTCCTGACCAACTTAGCCCTGATTTTGCTTGAACTGATTTCCCCGATGGCTGCTTGGCTGTCCCAATAAATTATTATGGTTTTATCCACATAACTCCTTCTGAGGATTTCCCTACCACATTATTCTATGGCTATTATTTCAGCCTGGAACACAGTAGGGTGTTGTTCGAGACTCAAGATTATTTCATCCTTGGTTTGCTGGTCTCTTTGCTGCCAAGTCCTTTCTGTCCTTGTACAATTGTAAAAACCTTTGTTTGGCCAGTAGCTTGGTACCATTTCATGCACAGGCATCTCACACATTGAGTTGACTTCTTGGTCCTCCTTGAATCTTTATTGTATGGCCCTTTCCTGTCTTATGATAGGACTCTATCCTTGTCTAAGATGGTATTGTACCGCTTTTACTTCACCCTGAGATATGTGAAGTGCCGGGAGGTTAAACAGCACGTCCAGTGCTCCCGTAGGGGTCAGATTTCATGACCTCCGTGATACATAGACAAGCGAGTCTTTGGATACTTTGAGTTGCCTTATTGCCGTCTTCTGTAGCGTCTTTGCACCTCAGGCCATTGAACTGTAGGTTAACATTGGTCTGACGACCATTTTGTACAACCATAGGTTCATTTTCGGGCCGAGTCTTCAATTTTTCCGCAAAGTCTTCGGCATCTACTCAGGGTAGTTTTTGTCTTCTGAGTGACTTTGCTCAAGTGTGAATTTAACCTCTTTTAAAAAAGGATTATTAAATATAAAAGAATTTAAAATGATTTTGATAATATTCAGGTTTACATTTATTTGTGTAACTCTGTAGGATCGTTTATTAAAAACTAGCGCATTTTTATCTAATTAAAATTTAATCACTTTGTTTTTATAATGTATAAACAGGATAAAATTAATACCTCCAATATTTAATAGTACCACAGAAGTTAGTCCATCAAGCCGTCGGTGATATTTTATCTAGGTATTTGGAATTTCATATATATATATAGTGAAGTTACTTGTCACAAGTTCTCTTGTTTCATGGAAAAATGTGTGGGATACATGCAGATAAATTGTGTTCTCCTTTTTTAAGAGAAGAAAAGAACCCATTAAAGCAGGTTGAGTCGCAAAAATTTCCCTGTTAGTCTTGTAGTAGTGCGAGAGTGTTTTTAGGTGATTCCTGGAGTTAATATTTCGTTCAACAGGTGAGGGCACATAGGTTAGTACTTGCGAGGGCTTGATATTCCTAAGATTTTTTTAATAATACAGGGTGTCCAGTAATTTTACCGACAAACTTCAAGAAGTGATTATATAATGGAAAATAAGAACAAAACATCATATGATCATATGTCGTTAAAGTCTTTGTGTTCATTAGAAAACATGTTTTTCCTAAAAAGTTAATTAACTAGTCAACCAGTCGTCTTTACACTGGGAAAGTGGCGGGATGGAATAGGATTAATAATACTACTTTAAACACGCCGTTTTGGATGGTATATATCTTCAACCTTTTTCAAATGACAACTAAAACTACTCTTAATAAACTAGGACTTATATACTTTGCGTTTTACACCTGAGCTTGACCGTTTTTTCATGGTTCAGCAACGGCTGCCAGGTGTTTGGTATGTCGAAACTAGGCTTGCTAAATACAACGCATAGTATATAAGTCGTAGTTTAAGAGTAGTTTTAGTTATCACTTGAAAACGGTTGGAGATGCATACCATCTGAAACGACGTGTATCAGTTAAAAATAAAGACAATGGATATCCAAGAAAGTAGCATTATTGAAAACATAACAATGTCTACCAACTTCAAAGAAATGGAATAGGGATGCTTTGTAAGGATAGCAGATAATAACAGAATTTGAACAAGTGGAAGCAGAGTACGGATTTTCAAAATTAAGAATGGTTACACAAGAAATCTTAACCATAACTAGTTTTGGTAACATTCTAATTTTTATTTAAACACAAACTAAGCGCTTAATATTTTAGAGCTTAGTTTTGGACCATAGGGTAATCGTCTAGAAAGTTGCGGCAAATCCGATTTTGACGGCCGGCATATAGTATACGAGGGTTTTTGGAGCGCTGATCAAGAATATAAAAAAAAACTTTCTTCGGAAACGTTTCGTTATCGAGATATTCATCATGAAAGTTCAAATTTAAACAATATCCTTAGTTTCACTATATTCCGCCTTCCTTTTCACAAAATTCTTGATATAACACTAAATTGGGACACAATATTTGGTAATTGTCTAGAAAGTGGGAGCAACTCCGATTTTGACGAAATTTGGTATACGGGGTTTTGAGGCGCTGATCACGAATCCGAAAGAATTTTTAGTCGGAAACGTTTCGTTTTCGAGATATCCATCATCAAAGTTGATATTTGTACTAATCTTATTTTCACAATATTTTCTCCTTCTTTTGCACAAAATTCATATTATAATACTAAAATGGCACACAATATTTCATTTAACATCAAAAACCCTTTAAAAACATTTTTTATTATTAATTATATTAATTCAAAAGCTTTACTTTAAACAAACTCGTGTATGCAACCATAAATACATCTACATATTGTATTTATGGTTGCAGCATTTATGGGTAAATTATTTTCAATTTAATGAAAAAACGTGTAAAATAAATAAAAAACAGGTTTTTTAAAAGGTGTTTATAAAATATTGTGTGGCAATTTAGTGTTTCATAAAAATTTTGTGCAAAAAGAAGGCTGAATATAGTGAAAATAAGGTTAGTTCAAATACCTACCTTGATGATGATATATCTCGAAAACGAAACGTTTCCGACTAAAAATTCTTTCGGATTCGTGATCAGCGCCCCAAAAACCCCTGCATACCAAATTTCGACAAAATCGGAGTTGCTCCCACTTTCTAGACAATTACCCAATATTTTATAAACATTTTTAAATATCCCGTTTTTACTTATTTTTACGTTTTTTTTTTCATTAATTTCCAAATCTTTTATTCCTAAACACTGCAACCATGCATACACCTATGTGTATAATTGATTGCCGACATGGCGACTAAAATTTAAAGTATACCTTATATATATTAATAAAGAAAGGCCTAAGATCAATTAAAAAATATGTTTTAAGGAGGTTTTTTAATGTTAAATGAAATATTGTGTGCCAATTTAGTATAATATCAGAAATTTTATGCACAAAGAAGGAGGAATATAGTAAAAATAAGAATAGTTTGAATTTCAACTTTAATGTCGAATTATTGAAATCGAAACGTTTCCGAGATTGCAGATTCGTGATCAGCGCCCAAGAAAAACCCCGTATACCAAATTTCGTCAATATCGGAGTTGCCGCAACTTTATAGACAATTAACTATTGTTACAGTATTATTTACCAAAACCCAGTAAAAGCAGATTTAAGTAGGTGGTCAATAAATAACATAACATATACATTTTTAAATAGTCGTAAAAAAATTATAAATGCATTTTTATAGTGATATTTTAAAAATCGGATCGATTACGTAGGATAACAAACAAAAACTATTGGTGTTATTATTGAACCAGTAATTATTTTTCGATCTACCTTGTAAATTTCGAGATTAATAAACTAGTTTTTAGGTCATGTTGAAATAATTAGAGTTACACATTGTTTCAGGTACTTTCTGATGGAAATAACCATTGTAATTACTTTGTAAAATGCTAAATTTTATTTGTTTTGGGTAGTTCCCATTTACCGATTAAATAAATTATTTGGCCAGGACACTATTAGACGCAATTTAACAAACAAGGGTATTAAAAAGGGCGATTATTGAGTCCAATTTATTGCACCAGCTAGTTTCAGTATTTTTTTCCATTATTTTGTTATTAAATTGAGCCAATTATAATTATTCTAGAATTTTTGGGGATGGCGTGACATGTAAGACAATTTTAGGTAACTTACCCATATAACATTTTTGCTGGCAAGGCATTGGCAAAAAGGTATCAAAAAGACATCAAAATGGGCAATTGGCCGTTATTGGGACACGTGTTGCAGAAAATGTGATGGCATCCATCATTAATAAGTTATGATGAAAAAAATGCGTTTAGGATGATGGCATTCATCATTAAAAGGTTTTGGCAAAAATATGCCTTTTGGATGATGGCATTACATTATTTTTTCTTAATGACAATAAAATGCATTTTTACCGTCCAGGGAACTAAAATCTGCATAAATAATGCACATGCATAATGTGTGTTTATGTACAGGGTGTCCCATATAAAATTAAATACTATATAATTTTGGAAAAACCATAAGAGATACAAGAAAAGTTAAATGCAGAAGTTGTTCAGTGAAATGTATTTTTTTAGTATTTTTATTGTATCTCTTATGGTTTTTCCAAAATTATAGTATTTAATTTTATATGGGACACCCTGTACATAAACACACATTATGCATGTGCATTATTTATGCACATTTTAGTTTCCTGGACGGTAAAAATGCATTTTATTGTCATTAGGAAAAAATAATGTAATGCCATCATCTAAAAGGCATATTTTTGCCAAAACCTTTTTAATGATGGATGTCATCATCCTAAATGCATTTTTTCAGCATAACTTATTAATGATGGATGCCATCATCCTAAACGCATTTTTTCATCATAACTTATTAATGATGGATGCCATCACATCTTCTGCAACACGTGGTCCAATAACGGCCAATTGTCCATTTTAATGTCTTTTGATACCTTTTAGCCAATGCCTTGCCGGCAAAAAGTAATATATGGGTAATAATTGGTATTTAATTAATTCTAATAATGTTAATTATACATATTACGTAAAAATTTCACCGAAAAAGGGTATTTTGGCTTTTTACCAATTTCTAAAATATGTTATGCTATTATTTTTGGTGATTAAAAGTACATTAAAATGCACTTACCTTGAACATTTGTTTGTGTTATAAGAGATTGGCAAAAATAGCCTAAGGGATATTATTATAAAGATTTATTCGTAATAACGTGGCTTTATTTGGGCGGCCTCCTAAATTAAATTCCTGGCTACGCCAATGTTGAGGGTGGCGCCTTTTTGTTGACCTTGCAGGGTATACCGAAAACTAAAGAAGATAAAACAAATCTGATTGCGCAATCTCGATTTCAATTTTATAAACAAACTTTGGTGAACGTAAATCATGGCTAACTTAATTCGTTCTGGAGATACAGAGTGTTTTTTTAAATTTTGTCAATTTGGCTAGGCACTTGTAACTAGCTTGATATTAGAGATAGAAAAAAAATTAAATAGAAATGTTTTAGCGATTTTTATGTAGACTTTAGTGGCTATATATTTTCCATTAACTTTTTTTGTAATTTATACCACATACACAAGTTTTTCTTTTTAATGGAACACCCTGCAGTGGCGGCTCGGGGGTCTAAAAACAGGTGTAGTGCAGGAAGAGAAAAAAGCGCATTCACCATTTTAGCAAAATTAAAAATACTCAACTATCAAAAGTCTAAGTAAAAAGTCTTAATATCTAAACTTCCCTAAATTTTATACACCAAATCAATTCTTCTATCTTTTAATGCAGCAAATTTATCAATTGTATCTTCATAAAATGGTTGGGTTTTTATCAGTTCCTGTAGAAGCTCCTTTTGAATTGAAATATTGGCCAAAGATAAAAGTCTATCTTGGAATATAGTGTTTCTTAAGGAAGTTTTTAAACGCTTAAGACAAGAAAAACTCCGTTCCACTGACACGCTTGTCGACGGTATCGTTAAAACTAGCGAAAAAAGTGTATACGCCTCGGTAAAAATGTCTTTATTTG
The DNA here is from genome assembly GCA_014170235.1 of Listronotus bonariensis. Taxonomy (NCBI): domain Eukaryota; kingdom Metazoa; phylum Arthropoda; class Insecta; order Coleoptera; family Curculionidae; genus Listronotus; species Listronotus bonariensis. The sequence continues at coordinate 39,005 of JACEGR010004659.1, read as the reverse complement.
CGCCAACTTGTTTCACTAACTGCTGCAATGAAATATTTCTATATCTATTCTTTCATCAGCAAATATTAGGCCAAGTTTATTTTTGAGCCGCTGATTTTTTAAAAATGATTCGGCATATATCTTGAAAAGAATCAGTGGAAAAAGTTTGGTTATACTGGCCAAACTTTGCAGTATCAGCAAGACAAAGAAATTGTAGTTTGTAACAATCTTCGAATCTTACTTCCATTTCCATCAAAATATGATCTAATATTTCATAGAGAAGTGCTCTGTACTGTCCTTTAATTTCTTCCTGTGAAAAATCACTGTCGCGAATAATACTTAAACGGAAACAACCCAAATAATACGTGAAACCAATGAAACGACCAAAACTCTATACCGTCTTTTTTAAAGCCACGTACAGACTTGATACAATCGGCAAAAACATTTGTTACCGACTGTCTCGAATGTTGCACATCGGTCGGCTGGACTTGTTGTAAACGCCGCGTTTTTTATCCAAGGAATCGGCAAGTCGCCTGTTTTCCATTTAATATGGAAAACTTCGGCAGGGTTTGTACGCCGAGCTTTAAAACTAGTGTGACGCGAACACTTGTATTTGGATGTTGGCTATTTTGAAACAAGATACAGTCGGCCGAGACAATGTCATCCTGATTGTATCCAAGTCTGTACATGGCTTAAGGCTAGCGATGGGCTAGCGGTAGCAATTTCTACCAGCAATACACCTGATACTCCCACCCCGCGATCCTTGCCGCAGCATACGCCGTCATGGCCACGGAGCGTTAAAGCGTAAACAAAACCCCGCATGAGGTGTGTATACTTGCAATTAACACTGCTGATCGCGGATTGCGATGTCGTGGTTGTCGAAAGCGGAGGAAAGCGACTCGCGCCAGAGGTAATTTATATGCTAGATTTTATGGCGAATTTACTAAATAAGGAATAGAAATGAGAAAAATTAATTGAATAATAGTAATATGTTTTTATGTTTTATTATTTCTTTTTGGCAAGTGGCACTTCACTTACTACACCTGAATAGCCGCCACTGGATACCCTGTATATGTATCATCATCACGGAAAGGTTGCTTAAAGCCGTAAAAAGTACCTTATCGATGTATTTAATTTGGTCAGGTAGTTTTGTGGCACATCGACATTTTCGCCAACAATAATTGACATAAATTAGAAAGTGAAACGTTGATGAACTAAGATGTGAATTTTAAATATTCTTTAGTCTGCACCATTATTTAAAAATAAAATAGGTATTTCTCCTTTTAAATCATTAGAATAAAATAAAATATTGACGCTGTATAGGTACCCACAATTTAATTCAAAACAGGTCAGAAAATATATTTCTTTTGAAACATTTATTTCGTTCACCTTCACCAACTTTTCCCAGTACCGTAACCACGTGTGCCCAAATCATTTTTATAATCTTTCCACCGTCGAAATTTTACTTGTGTACCGTACTCGATATCCAAACTATAATCTATTAAAAAGGAGAAAAGAGTTCAGCCGATGCCGATGCCTTTCCCAATAATAGTCTTAACGGCGTTGCCAAGTTGTTACATAATATTGCCGTATAAGTTTGGGGATGAAATTGGTGTTTATTTACCCTGAGTGGATATTTAATTACTAGTAATATACAGAGTGTTAAACTTTTTAAAAAGACTAAAATTTTAAACACGTAATTAGGTTAAATTTGTTAGTTAATAAATTAATAAGGATTTTAAGAGGATTTTATATTGTTTTTCTTTCAACTTAACAAAATGCGAAAAGAAAATCAGAAACCAATGCGCTGTATTTTTATTGGCACTAAATAAGTCCCTTTATGCTATTAATAACATCTCCGAATTTTAATAATGTTAGGTACGTGATATTTAAGATTTTATAAAAACACATTTTTTAAAGTCCAAGGACCCCGTATCTTAAAATGAGATCATCAGAATTTCTTTAGATTGTTTTTAAATGAACCTTTCAAAAAATTAATTAATTGCTTAGTATTTTTTTATGCCTACATTTATTAAAGATACTTCTACAGACAAAGAATTTGCGGATCCATGTTTTTTAAAACAAAGAAAAAATATTTTTTTCTTTGTTTTATGCGAGAATTCTACCATAATAGTTTGGCATCGCAATTCACAACCACCCTGTATTTTAGACAAATATCATTTAAAATTAACAACATAAAGTGACATAAATTTGATTTAAGTTAATCAAAAGTATGTATATACAGAGTGTCCAGTATCTCTACCGACAAACTTTAATCAGTGATTCTCCAACGAAAAGTAAGAAAATAAAACTTTATATAAACATATGTCCTTAAGTTCAGACATTTAGAACTCCGTGGTGTTAATTTTTAAGATTAATAATAGTTTTTTTAATTATCTAAGTCGGCTGTCCATGAGAGCGGTTTTCCGCTCGCGGATGATAATTCAGCGTTCTGATTGGTTAGTGCAAATTTAAAATGCTTTTCCCGCCATTTTTGACGCGGATCCGCAAAAAGTTGAGATGAAGTTAACTTTTTTACGTTTTCCACTAGATTGTGTGGATTTTTCAAATTAATAGTCAGGAACTATAATCTTTAACTAGTTAATGAGCTTGATGAGTTGTTGCTTGAAGATAAGACAAGACGTTAAAGATCCATTTTAAATAAAAGAAGTGTTATGGACGACATTACCTACACTTATTTTAATTATTTACTTCAGTATGATATTTGGCGAAAAAAAGATATTTATCCTACTTTCAATACGACCAAAAAGACAAAAAAGGAGGCACAGGTTTTGGGTGACCTTTATCACAACCGTAGTATCAACCAGAGAAAATTCTAACATAAAATTACCATATTCAAAACAAAACGCTTTAATATTTTCCGCTACAATGGACGTGTCAGCGGATTTTCTGCGCGTATTTTTAATACGCGGGCGGAAAACCGCTCTTATGGACAGCCGGCTGTCCATGAGACGGTTTTCGCTCGCGGATGATAAATCAGCGTTGTGATTGGTTAGTGCAAATTTAAAATGCTTTTCCCGCCAATCACAACGCTGAAATATCATTCGCGAGCGGAAAACCGTTCTCATGAACAGTCGGCTTTATACTAGTTTAGATTTTTAAAGAAATATAGGAAACGTCTCCTTACTATTATTATTATTTACTAAATTGAATTTATAGTATAGGAAAGAAACATTTTTCTGGGAGGGGCAAAACAGCTAGAAAAGGCCAATATTATTGTATTAACAGCCCCGTTTTCGCCAAAAAGTCTATTCACACACCTTCTGGGAGGTGGAGCAAGTGCTACCATTGCCCCCTCTCCCCTCCGTTCGGCTTTGGGGTGACACCACCAACTTCCACACCGGGTGCCACCCAAGGTAGCTACGCCACTGCAGCCAAATACTTTACTAACTAAATCTTTAATCAATTTTCGATACTTCAGTCGTTCAAAGGTCAACATAGTGCAGTAGATTACTCGTCCTAAGAGTGATATCTTTGGTAAATTCCAGGAAGTATGATATGCCTTTCATAAAATAATTGGTTATTATTGTTAGTTTAACAAAGTCAGTGTCGTATATAATTTCATTTCCTGGGTAATAAAATGGTTAAAGTATGTTTAAATCTCGTTTTGTATGCCAAAATCGAAAATCGGGATGAAAAAATTTTGAAGAGCACAAAAAAAGGTCATCACCTTTAAACATACTTGGTTTATTTGTACTTAAATTGTCTCCCAACTTAACAAACCCTACTTCACAACCCTATTTCTAATAATCCTTAAAACATTTTTCAACCTTCCTGGGGGTAATTCCCACCTTCCCCTTATCTACACCAGTGAACAAACTATATGGTCTTCAAATAAAATGTATAATCAAAATATAAACTGCGGCAATTATCACTTTACTCAGGTGGTTCAAACAATAAATTAATATTTGTAAGGAATAATAAAATATGACTTTAGGTTTACCCAAACAGAAACGTTAACAGGCAATGCGTGGAAAGGAGGTGGTCTAATGCGAATGCCGGCAAGTAAATATTATTTCGGTTAGGACTAATCGTGCTTACTTTATTGAATATGCAGAAATGTTTTTTTTCTGTATATATATTTTGTTTATTTTATTCTGGAAACGAAATGTTTACAGGGTGTCTTTACAGGGGTGCCGAGAGGGTGTTAAAGGCGGTACAAATTACCGGGGCTCGGACTGTTCTTTTTGCTCTTCAACTTTTTTTGAGTCACATTCTTTTTTCGTTAATTCGTAACTTTTACTTGTACCGGGGAGTCCCTGTGTCTTTAGAATGTATGAAGAAATTGCTACCGCAAATTCCTGATATCACGATTTAATCCAGCTTACCTTAATTTCAAAGTGAATGATTTTCAAGATACAGAGTGTCAAAAGTTTAATCAGGTATTAATTTTTGTTATAAATAATATAATATATAATAAATATATAATGGGGGTTTTATGGTGTAAAAAAATATCTGCTCTTAATTTGTAAAGAGGGCGCCACCCGCGGTATCTAGCACTGTTGATTAAATAATATTTATAGAATTTAACATCCATTGTCCTACAAATTGCGAGGTACGTCTTCCTAGTTTTTTGGGATTTATCAAATCCAAATATTTAATCTTTGCTAATCTCATAAACGATCCAACCGAAATTCGTCAAAATTAGTACATGGGAGTAAAACTGGACTTCCTAAATTCAGGAATTGTATTTGCGATGTTTCATAATTAAATTTCCTTATTCCCTATCCTTGACTTTTTTTTAAAGAATCTTGACAACAACGCAAAAATGCAATTCATAAATTTAGAAGGTCCATTCCACCCCTGTACTAATTTTGACAAATTTTTGTTGGATTGTTTTTTAGATAATTGACCATACCTAGCCGTTTTTGTATTCATTTCGAAAAAAGCATGATGCTATATCTTCGAAATTGACAGGAGTAAAAACACGATAATATCAAATCATAATAAACTTTATACAAGCAATTGATTACAATAATCAAAAATAGGGTATTCCATTTAAAATTTTAAAATTCCCCACCCAGAGAAAAAAATTTAAACTTGACAACCTTGTAAATATAAATTTTGAATTCTTCATGTTCAGTTACCTACCCCTTCACACAAAATTAAGTATATTTATATTTGACGGTTGCTGAGATAATCCTTCGTTCCGGTTTCTTCTACTAACCCTGTAGATAAATAATATTGCCCACACACAGGTAGGGAGAGAGGTAGCACCCCCGGCTATGTCCATGGGGCTTTACCATCTGCCTCAGTACAGTGGTAAAATTAACAGTGGCGGGCTTGTTTATTTTGACTTTTAATACCTTTTTTTTGTTTCTTTAGTAATTCTTTAATTTCAAGGAAACCTTTTTGAATTACCCTGTATATATGTAAAAATTATTTAAGAAATTTACCGACCACCCACGTGCAACGATGCAATGCATCCTAATCACATAGTATGGGAAATCTGCACATCCTCACCTACCTTTACTAAGTATACCTAATATTCACTTTCACCGTTGTTGGCATATTTACAAATATTCATTTTAATTTGCAGTTTTTTTTAAATGATTTTTTTCCATTACCTTATCTATTTATTTTTTTTTACATTATGTGAAATTAAAGATTAGGCATTTATGTGTCGTTTTGAGTCCTTTGTTATTAAAGTATTTAAAAATTAACAAGCAAATAATACAATTTAGTGTAACACCATAATACAGGAAATTGATATCCGTTTATCGGAATGACTTTATTCAATTAGTATCATTTGGCAACAGTGTCTCGACGCCTAGACACGGTCGGGAGAACCGCACGTTACTTTATGTTTATGTTATTGAATGCCATTATTAAATGGTCTAGTTCAGAGTAGACAAAGTAATTTAAAATTTAAGTTTTAATCTGTAGAAAACGGCTATTTCAAGAATAAGTTCGTAAATTTAAAAATAAACTGTTTCGAATATTTAATTATCGATTCAATTGTAAGGTAAATAGCTAGCAAGACGAACTTTGTAAATCGACTTATCGCGAAAACAAGCTTTTCATTGTGTAAATGCAAAGGGCAGTTCGACCAAGTAATTAAAAATGAACTCGTCCAATTCGGCATTGTGTAATTTACCAAAAAAATCAAGAGTGGATATAGAATTTATTGACTTAAGTTACAGTGTCCCCCAAGGAAAAAAGGTAAGTTTTTTTTTTAATCGTTACACCCTATACGAAGTTTTGTATAAAGCGAAAGTGCTAAAGACGTACTAGGTATATAGTTTGACAGTGGAGGCTCGCCAAGGAGGCTTAGCCTCCCATAAAATTTGAAGCTATTCATCGCAATAAAATTTTAAATTTAATTATAAATGCCGCAACGCATAATTTTGGTTTGTATTTATGCAAATATTACGTATTTTGCTTTAACTGGGTGCGGTACCCCAAAAAATTACCCGTCTTTTCTGTGTGTATATAGTCTTGATGACTTTAGCCTCCCTTGTTCTCCAATGCAGGAGCCACCACTGTAGTTTGAGCCAGAAATAATTCATTTTGAAAGCAATGCCGCAGAGTAGGCAAAAATCATTTGAACCCTTTTGTAAATAATGATTTATTTTAGCCAAAACTATTAAACCCGACGAGTTTCTGATTCCTTACGCCATAATTCAGGTTTTATGGCAGGACAGAGACGAAATAAGATAATTTTTTAAGTACGTAATAAGTGTTTTACCAATGTCTTTTTTATTTATCTAAAAGTCAGGCTGTGTCAGAGGCTTTTCTTTCGAACGGGTTTGTTTACTTTATAATTTTTTGTGAACTGCGGCATTGTTTTTAAAATCAATTATATCTGGCTCAAACAATAAATAAAGTGCTCGCCAAAAAATCGGGACAAGCAATTTTAGCACCATATTTAACTTGTAGTAACTTTTGAAATAAAAAATATTTTTAGCTGCGGATTTGGGTTTGCTAAAGCCCATTTCGTCTAGATGACATGCGCGCAAAATGATTTTTGAAAATATTCAAATGTTCATGGTATACAGGGTGGTCAATGAACAGATGCAAAATTACAAAAGTTTAGAGGTGTGTGATTCCGGTAATATTTTTTTCGCATTTAATTATAGGTCATTAGTAAAGTAATATCAATATCTCTAGACGTTTTTGCCAGTTTTTGATTACAGCCATTTAGCCCCAGAGACACTACTAAACAAAAAATGTGTCAAAACTTTGCTACCAATATCTTTAAAACGCTGTAACTTAAAAACGGCTTTACCGATTTCCACTAGGTTTTCACATTCTGAAAGCTTATTTTCTAGTTCTTTTTATTACCTAACCACTTTATTGGTAAATGGCCATTTCTATAAAATACAGGGGTCAAACAAAAGTAAAGATAAAATTGCACAAAATATGGCTATTGTTCGTTTTAAGCTATGACAATTGGGTTGTACGTTGTTGTTTGGTTTGAAATTTGGTCAATATGCAGCTTCGGTCAATACCTCTGGACGGTTTTTTTACTTTTCGATTAGTGCCTTTTGGCCACAGATACGCTACCAGGCAGATCCATTGTCCTAAAATGTGTCTTTTGTGGATTTTTGATGTGATATGGAAATTTTAAATTAATTACTACCTAATGATGTTTTTTCTTGTACAGGGTAATCAAACAAAACTGACTCTTTCATTATACAGGGTGTTTTAGATTTTAACAGGAAAAATTTAACAGACGATAGAACATGAAAAAATAAAAAAGTCTATATAAACATGTATGTTTTGAAGCTTCGTTCTCGAGATACAGGGTGTTAAAGTTTTGGAAAAAATAGCTTTTTATTCATAGCTCAAAAATCCCTTGGCTGATTTTCCTTAAACTTGACAGGTTTGTTTCTCATGATAAGAGGTATCATTTGATGTAATAAGATTTACCGTAATTATTGCAGTGGCGTGCCAGAGGGCAATCTAGTTAGTAAAGATGGAATAATAATGGTACGCCACTGCTTTTTTAAATTTTGTATTTTTTTAGATTAAGCATTTAAAAATACAACTTTTTTGTCTCTTGTTAATTTTTCGTATTTTGCTTTGTTTTCGAGAAAAAAAAATAAAAACTAATACTTTATTGCTTGGCCCTAAAGAAAAAATTAAGAAAAATACAACTTTTTGTTTTTAAATGTTTTTCGTATTTTGCTTCGTTTTCGAGAACACAAAATAATAAAAAAAATTCAGATGCATGCAAATTAAATTTACTTTCATCCATTTGTATGGGTAAAGCAACAATTATTAGCTAGTTTACACCGGGAGAACCAAATTTTTTAGTTCGAGGTCTAAATGACGTCAGGCGTACTTTATTCACGGTGTAAACACTTGAGTATTAAAATTTGCTACTCCAATTCAGTCCTTCTCAAATGGGGGTGACCAAATATGATTTTCCTTGGTGTAAACACGTCCGGAGTTTTTAGTGGACCAAAATGACAGCCTTGATCTTTGACAGTGCGCATTTCGATGAAAAAGACGTTGAATTTCGGTCTTAACCTAATAATTTTATTGTTTGTTTATATTAATTTTGTTGATATTTAACCAAAACTGTTTGCGTATTCTTTTTTCATATGGAATTTAAAAGCGATACAGTTTTAAAAGATACAAAAAGGAGGTTAGGTTCGGGTCATATGCTCAGCTATCATTTTGGTACTAGGATTAAACGTGAATTAAATTTATCCATAAACTAAGTTGGGTGTAAACACTAGTGAACTAACAAAAATAAGTCCTAGGTTTGGTCCACCGATCTAATTGGTCTTCGCGGTGTAAACTAGGCTATTATTTAAAAAAAATGAAAACATTAAATGTATGTTTTAGGAGGCCACCAAAGAACAGGAATTTTTTTATTATTTTGTATACACGTCTATGGAGGGTAGAAGAAAAGTACCTCTTTTTATAGTACAGGAATAAAGCATTTCACCTGGCAATTTTTTGATCCTGCATGGGTCGACTTGAAATTTTAACAGAAGGTAGGAAATATCCCAAGGAACAAAACCTATCGAACCGAAGGGTGCCAAACCCACCCTGGAGGTGATTGCCATATTTTAACAGAAATCGATTGAAAAGGTGATTTTAAACAAAAAATGTCCCTTTAATTTTTTGCTAAAACTAATACTTTTCAAGTTATTCGCGATTGAAGGTAACTTGTTTGTCGACAAAAAATCCTCGTTTTAAATGAGGTTTTGGCGAATAACTCCAAAATTATGCATTTTATTAAAAAAACTGTGAAAAGAAAAATTGTTTTATTATAATTTTTCTACGACCTATACGAACCAAGATACGGCGTGTTAATAGTTAGCTTTTCCTTAAATGTAATATTTTTTAAATGTAAAGTCCTAAAACGGGAATTCCACCCACCCTGTATATTCGACAATACACAAATTACAGAGTTTCTAGATATTAAGTTTAGGCACTTTTAATTTTTTGAATATTCTATAGTGCTTGAGATCGGTATAAAAATTACGTTTAAATTTTGATTGCTCCATGTAGATATGTTTTTATTTTCTAAATTTTAATGTTTGCACAACCAAATGTTGTACTGGTTTTTGCCTTGAATAACTAGATATATTGTTTTTTTATAGTGATTTTGCTAGTATATAATTATGTTAACATTTTCTTCTTTTATTTTTGTCTACAAAAACTTGTTTGTTAAAAAGCATATTTTAATTTGATATTCTTATGTATTAATAACGTCGTAAACATTTCGATTATGTTTACATTAAGCTTAGTGCTTACAGCTTGGAGCAGAAGCTACATACTGGGTGATTCTAAAAAAACGCGAAAATCTTTAGGTGATTCTTTGGTTAAACCAGGTAGTTTACTGTATAAACATGGGATTAAAAGTCAACCATTATGGAGCATAGATAACCCACATTTAGATCCGCAGTGGCAAGAAGCATTTTCCGGATTTTACGACCTCGCGCAGTAAACAAATCAAGGGTGGACGAACCTGCGCACTGGGAGAATACAACACCGGCACTCCGTGTCCTCCGTCCGCGTTCTGACCGTAACGCTCATTAGCTGCCGTACTCCGAACGAAGAACCCAGAGAAGACATCGTAAATTCTTTCCGATAATGCGGATAGCCTGTTTGGTGCCAGGCGCGTTCACCCTCGATTTGCTTGCACACAAACCCGTTTTTCGCCCATGTAATGTAACTTTTGTTTCGCGCAGGTAATAACATTGGCAATCCATCGAGATCAGTGTTATGAAGATATTGCCATTATAAATATACACTTTTAAATATTTCTGTACTTCTTAAGAATTAATAAAAGTGGTGGAAATATATTTCCCGTATCGTTTTTGCTAACCAAATTTAAAGAAAGACCTATGCAATGACCTCTAAAATATTGGATAGTCTGGTTTCTTTAGAAACGTTTTTAAATCTTGTGTTTGCTTGCCTAAACTTCCCAATTTCACAAAAAATAAAATGTAAATCATAACGTGTCGGGAAAATATATTTTGTGAAAAAATATTAGTCTGCTGTCACCTATTAAGGCGTTTGTAATATTTCTTTTGACTGGCTTGTGTGTCTTGTTTTTTAATTGACGTTTTACATTATAAATAAATTGTTATTTATTTATTATTGGTGGATTTATTACGGTATGTATAAGGTATGCAACGATTTTACAAAAAGTTTTTCTTTATAACTTTTAAATGAGTTATTAGAAAATAACAACATTTACTGTGTGAGCTTATTTTGTCAATGTCTTCAAAATAGTCCAATACAATTTTGTTGTAAAATCAATAGGGGCCAATATTAAAAGGTATCAAAATTTACATGAGATTTCCTATGACCACCCAATATAGATTTAAGAACAAACGACTATTTTTTTTAAATTATATCGAAAATATTTTTGGAAATGATAAAAAATACCTGTAAAAGCCACAACCCCTAAAATTAATGTTGGGAGGTGCCGCATGATACAATTTTATTTTTCATTTGATTAACATGGAAAAGCTTGTTTTTTAGTTCAATTTTTTAAAACTCTTTAGTGGTTTTTAAAAAGGACTAGACCAAATCATTCTCTTGTATTAAATGGAACGCTCTTCAAAAAGCTCTATTATAATTTTTCGATAAACCGACACGTTTTTTTCAATTTTTTGATAAAACTATAATGTTTATCAAAAATTTTGTCAGATTTTCAAAATTTTTGTATTCTATTTTTTTTGTTTTGAAAATTCTTTAATTTATCTGTAAAAAAATTTAGAATTCAAAAAATTGAAAAATTTGACAAGTTTTTTAATTAATTGAAAAAAGGAGAAAATATAATAAATTACATTTTAAAGTTGAATAACTTCAAAACTTGTCGGTTTATTAAAAATTATAAGAGAGCGTTCAATTTTATACAAGATAATAATTTGGTCTATAGTTTTTTGGTGAACCATTACAGAGAGTTATAAAACTCTAAACCTAAAAAAGGACAAGCTTTCCCATGTTACTCATATGGGAAATTAAAATGTATCATGCAGCACCTCTTGATATTCATATTAAGGGCTGTGGCTTCCACATGATTTTTTTAATCATTTTCAACAATATTTTCAATATAATTAAAAAACAAATGGGCATTTTTTTGCAACAGTCAGTCTAGTAATACATATTATACTGGGTTAGTAAAAAGTACTGCAAGTTTTAAATATCTTTAAAATCGTTAAAGCTACATTTATCAAAGTTAATATCTAGAAAGTATCCAAATGAAAAATTTAATAGTAATATCGGCATCGTTGGCAGATGTCCCTGTTTTGTGCTACACGTATATTTTTCGTTTTCTCTCTAAAACCGCTTACAAGTTCCAGCATTTAAAGGTTTCTGGGCAAGTAGAATTAAATAGTGATACTGTCAATGTTGCCAGATTTTTAAGTTTTGCGCTACAAGTAATATTTTTGCTAATTTAAAAGCATACCCATTTATTTTAATTGCATTAAATGGAGCGTGCCAACTTTAGTAGGATTTCAAATTTTTAAAATTCAGTCTTTACGAATTACCGGGATTTGACAATACCGCAATTTTATTAAAATTTGGCATCAATGCTTAGATCACTGATCAATTAGGAATTCCTACAAACCCCTAAATACCAAATTTGGTAGACACAACTTTAGCGGTTTTAAAGATATTTAGGCACGTAATTACTTTTTGTTGAAAGTGTAGTGTATCATAATATCTTGGCAAGTAATAAAGTCAGAATTTTGAAAATTTAAAAACTTACTAAATTTGATCGGCTCAATTTAATACAATATAAATAAATTGGGCATTTCATTTAAAAAACTAAAAAAATATGTGTAGCACAAAACAGAAAAATCTGGCAACAGTGTCGATATCACTACTTAATTCTACATATCCAAGACACCTTAGATTCCAAATTTGTGTAGCTTTAGCGGTTTTGAAGATATTTTAGAGTTGCTGTACTTTTACTAACCCAGTATAACTAGTTTAAATTGTAAATCTAAGTCATTGTAAAAAAGTAGCTGACCTTTATGTCAAAGAATTCGTTAATTTAATTTATAAAAAAACTAAAACATTTAATATTATTTTTAAAGCTTTGGTATATTGTTGTAGTAATAAATTAAGTTTAGATATCTATCTGGTAGACATAATTTTTTATTATTTTAATTGATATTCCCAAAAACCAGAATTTTGAAGAAAAATAAGTATTATTTACTATTTATATTTTTTTAATTTTATTGGTACCTACATGTAAATCTTTTATTAACAATTTTAAATTAAAAATAAGCGTAGTTAAAAAGTACCCAGTTTCTTATTTTAGTAATATGTTTCTCAGAGGCGAATTTACATATTTGCCGCCCCTATAAGCTATTAATTTTCGCCGCCCTAATTTTTTTCCTTTTTCACTGAAAAACAATTTTAAAGAGCAAAAAAAAGAAAGGTCCTCACTTTTATTTCTACGTACAAAATGAAAATCAAAATCCACTAAATAATTTATAAAGTACAAAATCTGCCGCCCTCTAAAAAACGTCTGCCGCCCCCTAAAAACGCCGCCCTCGGCTTCAGCCTACTCAGCCTTCTGGTAATGCGCCACTGATGTTTCTTAAATATTATAATTGAGGCATTCTCCTAAATAAAGGCCCATAGACAAAATGTTGGTTTTAAGAAAAAGTCAAGTGAAATTTAAACATATCATTTTATATTGAAGGGATGTCGGACAAACATCAACAACGCACAGCCTTGTCAAATCGCTACACAAATTTCAGAATTTATAGTTTAAAACATGGCGGTTCAATTTAAATGATCTCCGGAAAAAAGGCCTATCGACCAATAGACCCCTTTTTAGGGGAATGCCTTAATTATACAGTGTGCGGTCCATTAGGTGCACAATAATTGGAAAACTTTTTTATTTGTATTTTATCAGAAAAAAATATCTCTATAAAAGTTGGTGTATGGTCTCAAACTGTATTTAAGCGATTATAAGTTTAATTAAACGTTAATAAATATACACAGTGGGATAAAAAAAACAACTTAAAACTGCTTAAGAGTAAAGTAACCTTTTTTCGAAAAATACAAAAAAAAATGTGAAATGGAAAAGTTATTTTGAATTAAAAGGTATGCCTAAATACCAAGTCATGGCCCCTATTCAGATTTTTAAAGTTTTTGGAATTTATTTAATTTACGCCGTATAATATTATAAATAAACCGATTTCAATCTTCTTGACCTACTCTGTATACCATAGAACTTTTAATAAAACTAACTACTGCTAATAAAGTTCGAGACCATGCATTAATTTTAATAAAGAATAAAACTTTCTGAGAAATTGCAAAAACAGAAATTTTCCATTTGTTGCACTCTTAATGAATCCTAAGTGCGGTTAAATTTTAAATTGTATGTAATTTTTAGAAATTCGCGCACTTTACGCCCATAAATTTTAAAACAATTAAATTTCATAATGAATTAAAACAATTTAAATTTTATTATCCTAAATTGCTTTTTGCTCTACTATTTTTTGTTAGAAATTCTGCTTTAAGTATAATGTTTTTATCGACTCTAAATAACATTTTAATGGTGCAAGCTGAATTGTTTTATACCAATTAAGAGGGTAATAAAATTTCTGTTGTACAATTTCCGATTTTATCTAGCTTCTTTCAGTGTTTAACATTTCAAGAAAATAGACGTTAGCCGATAAGTAATATTAAGGAGAAGAATATATACCGGGTGCCTCGTCGAGCGGAACATAGCAAATCCCATGTAAATTTTAAGGGGTCAATTATAGTCTTCACTGTACATTTTACAGAAAAAATGTAAGATAACTTTTTAAAGAGACCAATGTGACAAACGTGCCAAGTTTTAAAAATTTTAATAAGCGAATCCTAAATTATCCAATTAAATGCAATTGCAAAATTCCTAAATTTTCGGTTACCTTATTAAATTTATTTTAAAAAATTGTTTAAACTCTAAACTATGCATGCTACCCTTAATACTTAAGGGCAATTCCATTGAGGCAACACTATGCGACATATCGCATGCTACATTTAATTTTATTATTGTTATAATTAATAATTAAATAATTTAATTAAAAATTTTATTATTGATTAATATTTCATTAATAACCTAATATATTATTAAATTTATTAGAAAATTAATAAAACTTAATGTGGCATGCGATATGTCGCCAAGTGTTGCCTCAATGGAATTGCGCCTTTACAGATATTAAAACAATATCATTAAATAATTTAAACGAAACTTTAAAACTCGAACTTAGGGCAATAAAACATAATACCGATAATAAATTTATATTACCTTCCAATTCCACTGCAAATAAGTTGCCTAATGTAAGCCTTTTGTAACTCGTAAAATTTCGTAACTACATGGGTAAGTTTAACTTGAAATAAAAAAAATGCTTCGACCATATTATGTAGTGGTTTCTAAATCTTATAGTATAAAACAACCAACAAATTTAGCTAATTGAAAATAAATTAAGAAATCATAATGCACTCACTAGCACGACCTGGAGCCTGTGGGTATATTAATATTATTGCATAAAGTATTTACTGCTTCGTTGAGATAAATTTAAGTCTTGTTGTAACTAGGAAAACCATCCTCTCGTCTTGAGAGAGAGAATAGCTCTCTTGTGTCAGAGAAAGTAGTGTTCTCCTGCTCAAAATACTAGTTTTTCTTGTTTCGTGACAAGAAAAAGATAGTTTTACATTTTTTTAAACTTTAAAACAGAAAAAAGACATATTTCATCAATTAAAAACTTATAGGGGACAAAATTATAGTTTGTAGTTATTTTTAATCCAACACTTGGCGTAAAACTACTAAAAGTTTCTAAGAGATCTAATTTTACAAAATAATATTATCATAATACAGTGTATCTTCTTCGTATAGTTCTTACCAAATGGGAAACTTTTTTATTATCAACTTTACGAAAAAAGTGTATTTTCATAAAAAGGCCTGCTTGATAAGAAAATACATTTTCACAAAAATATTTGAAGGTTGGATGTACAGGGAGGCTTAAAAATGACTAATTTTCAAATTAAAATAAGGTACGGTACTAAACTTTAAATGGTAATTTCTTTTGTCATTTTATGAAGAAAAGCTATTACCGTATGTCCAGAGTTGCTTCGTTTCTGAGATATAGGGCGTTAATTATTTTTTTTTAAGTCTGTTTTTTTATATCTTAAATACGAAGCCAGATACAG
Source organism: Listronotus bonariensis (assembly GCA_014170235.1). Lineage (NCBI taxonomy): Eukaryota > Metazoa > Arthropoda > Insecta > Coleoptera > Curculionidae > Listronotus > Listronotus bonariensis. Next base: position 23,375 of record JACEGR010004659.1, on the reverse strand, counting down.
AAAAATGTACTACACTTAAAAGTTATATTTTTAGTTGCTTTATAGGAAAAAATATAAAAACTACATAAAAAGCCAGTGGGAGCAACAGCCAATGTTATTAAGAGAAAAATGTACGCCACTGGCTTTTTATGCAGTTTTTATATTTTTTCCTATAAAGCAACTAAAAGACAACTTTTAAGTGAAGTGCATATTTTTGTATTTGGCTTCGTATTTAAGATATTTAAAGAAAATCAGAATTAAAAAAATTAACGCATGCAATGGCATAAGAAAACACCCTTTAAAATTTCGTGCCGTTGTTTTTAATGTGCAAGACACCGTAGGTGGCGCCCTCTAAAATAAACAACAAAATTGATAGCAAATTCTTATTTGTCACATTATTAGCCGAATATTGTGACAATAGACCTAGTATTAACAAAATTATTTACAAAAACTAAAACCAAAATAAATTTTTGACACCCTGTACCTCCGAAACCATTCACTTTTTGTGGTAAGGTAAGTTAGGTTAGATCGCCATATTTTAGCCTCAGGAATCTGTGGTAGCTTTTTACGCACCGTTTAGGGACACCTTGTATATAAACTTCTTTCATAAAATTAACTCAGAAATGCCCTTTTAATTTTTTTACCGTAATTAGGAAACATGTACAATACAAAAACTTCTTTTCTTTAAAAAATATTACAGTATTTTCAGAATTATTTATTATATTATCGTAAATTCAACAGTTCGTAATGAAAGGTCAAGTTCCTGAGAAATAATTTGAGGTCATTTACTTCTGTCGGTGTTCCTTGCGGCGTATATTACTTTATGTAACAGCGTCTAATTAGTTGATACATTTTTGAAATGCATATAAACACTAGGTGCCCACGAGATAACTATTAACACTCCGTTGGTCGCGTCTAAAATCTGACAAAACTGGTCGCAATGTATCTGGGTCAATAAACTTTTATTTGTCCAAGCGCCCAATCACTTTGTCTCTGGTAAAAATCAGAAAATATATACAGTACTTGTCTTAAGTCAGGACCCCCTACCTAACTTTTAAATCATTTGGGAATTTTTATGAAAATTTAGGACAAGAAATGACAGATATAAATGTCAAACTGACAGATGGGCACCATTTTGAAAGAACAAATTTTTAAGCTGCTGTCGAGTTCTTTATAATCCCCGAATATAAAGTGAATTACCTCCCAAAGAATGGCGGTACTTTGAAAATCACCTGAATACCTGATTTGGATGGCCATATCTCTAAAACTAATAAAGTTAGATAAACCTAATGTGGTATTTTCTTAAAGGTCCCTTTTATTGGTGCACAGGGTGCGTCATTAAAAATTCTATACTTTTTGTCCTACCCTGTATAGTGTAACTAATATTACCATTAAAAAAATCTTTAAAACAGCTTTAAAAAACTCCACACTATGTGTATCCAACTTTATTAAATTCGAAAATATGGTCATCTAAATGAGGTATTTGGGTAATTTTCAAAGTACCGTCATTTTGTAGTAGGTAAAGGTATTCCCTTTATATTCTGGGGTTATAAAGTACTCGCCAGGAGCTTAAAAATGATGACTGACAAGACCCCCATTTCCATTTAATTTTTTATTCAAAATGGTGCCCAGCTCTCAGTTTGACATTTAAATATGTCTCTTGTCTAAAATTTGGTTTATATTGTCTCACTAAAGTCCTTAAATTTTCATGAAAACATACCAAACAATTTAAAAGTTATGAGGGGGTCCTGAATTTAGACAAGCACTGTATAAGTACAAGTGTTTTACTAGTCACTTGTTTTTCAGTTTCAATTAAAAGAAATTCTTAACTGATATTTATAGTAATAATAATATTGTCATTATTTCTTCAAATTATGGCTTTTTTATTAGTCCTTCAAGTTATTCAATGTGGCGTGTTTTATAAGTTTACTCTTGGTCCCCATGCAACAATAGTATCTATAACTTTATATTATTAAAAAACGCTTCTATTTGAATATCTGTAATTTTAAAAATTAATATATATGTTAAGTATACTTCTAATTAAGAAAAATATGCTATATTTTTTTAAATTGTTCAGTTTGCCTTTGTTTAAATTATATATTTGGTCCCAGAAAAAGTCCGTCGCACCGTATGTCGGTCGAACAACCACCATCTTTTTTAAAATCAAAATATATATGGCGTAGTGTGTACACTGTCGCTAAGTCGGTATTCTTAGTAAACGATTACGACCATTCGTCAGTTTTTTCTATCATAACTGCGGCTTCATTCGACCAAGTTCGGCAAAAAGAGTGGTTGACTTTAATGAATGTCCGTCGGACAACTAGCAGAAATACGTAAGTAATTAATATTTTTTAATAAATTATGGTGTTTTGGATAGTATTTGATCTAAAGTTTACTGTACTGTAAGCATAAAAACAAAAATTTACTATGTTTTGTCAAACCGTTTAAAGTTAGGTAAAAAGTTTTAAAAAGGTCCGTCAGACAACCAGTCTCTTGAAAAATTAGTCACTTGGATAACTGAATTCCTTACCCTGCTTTTTATCCTGTTCCTGATTGTTTTGGGTTTAAATTTTGTGTACGTGAGACGTACTTAATGTGGGTTTTTCTGATGGTTTTATTGTTTAAGAACGTTCCTAAAAAATCACTTTTACTAGGATATTTTTAAAATTTCGAATACACATACTTATAAGTGTCCTCTATACATAGGAATTTTTTTAATAGGTCTTACCGGAGTAAATTTCGAGATATAAGCTCTTAAAATTTGCATATTTAACATGTAAGTCTATCCTGACTGACGTTTTAGGGAACGTTTAATAAAATATCATTTTAACTTTTCTTATAATTTTTACCAAAAACTGAGAATCAATAATTGAGGATATTATTTAAATAATGTTTTTGAATTAAAGATTGTTTAAAGTAAAACATAATTATTTTTTCTTCATGGACTACTATCTAACCAATATCAGTCATAAATGATAAAATATGCAATATCTCCGAAACGGCTGAGAAGAAATATAAAGTGTGACACATTTTTAGAAAGGTAATTTTTAACCATTTTAATAGTTAAAAAATATGCAGGGTGTTTCATTTAGAATTTCCAAAATAAATAAATAAATCAAAAATGCACAACCCTAAAAAAAACTAAAATTATGTCTGCAATCCGCATAAAAAGTTGCTGTAGAAATGTTTTTACGGACTTAAAAAATAAAAATAGTTATAAATGATTAAAGAAAACGCAAGAAATTAGGAAACACGATGTAGCGAGTAAACGACGCAAGATAGCGAATTGTGGTTTTCACTAGTAAATGTGGCTTCAAATTTGAGTCTCGCAAATGGGGGTCAGTTTTTTTAAAACGTACAGAAACATGAGCTTTCTATCAAAAGCGTCGAATTTGGCCCACCCTGTACAGTGTTTGATTTACCAGCAGGCTGGAGCCTAGGGCGGCAAATTTTTAGGGGGCGACCGATTTACATCATAAATTGTTTATTTTGATTTAGAAAAAAAACTAAATAACTTATTATAATTAAGATAGTTGGTAACCATTTTGTTTAGTTGAAGACCTTTTTTTCTCAAATTTTTTCACGTTCATATGAGATTGTGCAGTGAGGTATCAAAAATTAGGGGCGGCAAAATGATTAGCCTACGGGCGGCATTTATGGAAATCCGCCACTGCACATGTAGAAGGCGGACACTATACTGAACGATTTACTGCTTTAAAATAGGAATTTACTGGGGAGGCATCTTACCAATACAAAAGGGGTCAACGTGACATCGTTTTAAATATGGATTGTATCTTTCAGATAAGACGCGACCAGAATTTTAGGCCTGTTATTTTCTTAAGCTACACGATTTTGAAATTTTAGTCGGATATATGGTTGGATAGGATGCACATTTCTGATGTTTCAGATTTTATGTAGTACATCTAGTTTAACCGGAAGTGCTCTTGCTATTTTAAATGGAACACCCTATATATGATTCCAAAATTAATTCTGCAGGCAATACTAAGAAAAAAACTATCTTAATTAGTTTTTAAGAAAATGGGGTTTCAAAATGTCTTGTTAACCACCATGTTTACCAATTTGTTAAAAAACAATGATAATGGCAAAGAGCTATACGTTATTAACAAAATAATATATCGTCGGTGCGCGTCTCAAATCTGATATGTGACATGCTTATCCTGTGGCACATATCAGGTTTTGGCAATCGCACCGACGATATGCATTTAGGCTAGATAACTTTTTTAAAAAATTTGGTAATATTGTGAATAACTTGTAGCTTTGTTGTCGCATTTTTTTTAAACCTTGTGTGTAGCAAATTTTCATTGTCAAATAATACTCTTAATTGCCATGCAATTCATTACCATAGCTTATGTTACATTCTTAAAAGGGAAGAGACTAAATTTTACCATTGTAGAAAGTTGACCTATATCGGAAAATCGGCTATTTTGTTTTTCTGTTAATGGAATTTAACAATCAGAGACAACTATAATAAATACATTTATCTTTACTTTTCTCTATGGTAACAACCAAATGGCGGGGTTATAATAAAAAGCTTTTAAAAAAACCTAGGGCTCTCTGCGTGATAACATGATTTGTTCTAAAGTTATTTGCTATTAAAATGGATCAACATAAAGTTGACCCTGTATTTGTTTAGTAGTATTTCTAGGAAAGCCGATTATTTGTATTTTTGCGGGTTTATTAACCTCGGAACTTATACCGGATGCCGTACTCCTGCTAGACTTGTGGTAAGGCAGTCCACCAGTATTTTTCGACTGGACTGGTGTAAAGTAATTTTAAAATAATAATTTTTATAGACGAAGTATAGTCGTTGGAATTAAATACGAGAAACCATAAAAACATAAACACAATACCGCCACTCGTTTTTATAAAAGAACCTATATCCTACTATCAGCGAAAAAGGCGCCGACAAGTGGCGTAATCAAATTTTGGAGTCAACGAGGACTTGATAACTTTAATAAGTTCTCTGATTTGATTCCAACGACTAGAATATGTGAAAAATATGTGACTAATTTTATTTTATTACTTTGTGACCAGTTCATCAATAGTAAAATAATAATTTTTATAGAGGAAGTACTGGTAGTTAACTTCTTAAATATAATGATATTTATAATATTTTAATACTTTATGAAGCAATATAATGGGATTTAAAATTTGTATAGTTCTTTATTTCATTAAAATAACAGTTTTTAAGTTCATTGATATTCTTATTGTAGATAAAGAAATTTTAGAATTTCTTTCTGGTTACTAAGATGTTGTGGTTCTTTTAGAGTTACTATATCTAAAGAAAAGGAAAAGGCTTTTCCCTCAAAAAGAAGTTTTTAAAAGGAGTTACTTATTAGAAAATTAATGTAGGAAACTTTTCTCGCCGTAGATTTGTTTTCTTCAAACAATAAAATATAAGTAAATAAAGTAGCAAAACAATCATCGTTTTGTTTGTTAATGTTTCTTTAGTAAATGATACAGATCTCCACGAGAAGCAGCATATTTCGATATATTTTTATTTACTTGACTTTTTACAGCTTCAGAAATGCAGGATGTCTTATTAAAAAAGGATCCCTAGTCAAAAAAATGTATTTTAAGAATATTATACATCGAGTGCCAATAATAACTAACCGTTTGAAAAATTAATACACTTGAGGGGTTTCTCACAAAAACCGAACAAGTCCCAATTTACCGATTTTGGGATTATGGCGGGAAATTGCTCTCTATTTATTTGTACATGTCCAAAGATTATTGGATCACACAAGAACCAAACATGTCACAGAAATTTAATGGGTACTGTATTATTTTCCGCAAGAACATAACAAATCCACAACAATTTCCCGCCATAATACCAAAATCGGTAAATTTAGACTTATTCGGTTTTTGTTAAAAACCCTTCAGTTATATTAGGGGAAGTTTATTATTCTCGAGGAGGATCTTGATGTTCCAAAAAAAATACTGCTAAAAATATCAAGAGCAAAAAAAAAGGCCTCACCTTTAATTAAAAACCAAACAAACAAGTTATACCTTGAAATTATTACTTTCATACTTTTGGTTTAATCACCAAATTCATTTAACGTTGAGTTATATGATAATATGGTAAAAAGTGTGCGTGGTTGAATTCGGCCATTTTAAAATTTACATACAATGAAAAGTACATACCATTAACATCTAAAATTTTAGTTCTGTATAAATTATATAGGTGTGGACAAATGTAATTTTTTACGACTGTTAAAAAATATATACATTATTAATGCGATTTTAACCAGGTAATATCGCTCATTACCCGCGACCATTACCCATGCTTATTACCCACATCCATTACTCACGGCCTTCATAAGGGGCTTGAAATGTGTATAAATAGGTACGATAATTTGTAGATGTTTTTGACCATCTTGTTTCTAAATATGACTCATCGGCCAAGGTTACTATATTTTTAGTCACATATGAGTCTAATAGGTATGTAAAGTCAACTAATAATAAAATCAATCACATTCGATAAAAAATTGTCTGACAAATATTGTCTCCCAAGTTTACTGTTTGTGTTGATAAATCGACAAGAAAGCTGTGTCGTAAAAATAATATAGTGTGCAACTCGGTCGGAATACTCGTATGACTTACAGCACTCCGTACTCGTCCCATAAATATATAGTATTTCGCTACAAGCATATTTTTGACAATTCTAATATACAATTTATTCTGTCAGTACGAAGCTCTGACGTAGGATAGCACTATTATAAAGCAATTGTTTACCTAAAACAAGTATTTTTCCAATTAAAGATGCTCGCCCACTTAGGCGAAGTGGCGAGTCTGCAAGCGTCGCCAAGAGTTGCTATTTGACGCCAAGGTCCGCACATTGAATAAAAATATGTATTTGTATATTAGGAATAGCCGCTTTTTGAAAATTTATTGCTTTAAATTGGCATTTGTACAAATATTAATAGGTGTAATTTGCAATCGTAAAAGCGTAAAAAAGGTATTTAAAGAAATCGTGTGTTAGCAAATAAAATTTGATGTTTGCTAATGTTATAAAAATGAGTGCAAGTTTAAATTATAAATTTAGATCAATAGACGTCATCAGATGCAAAGTACTTAAATCCCTACAAAAATGTATTTTCCTAGAATGGGATTAATACCCTTAAACCCAATGATATTAGTTTTTTATTATACAGGGTGTCCCACGCAAACTGCGAAGATCGATATCTCAAAAACTACCTATGCAGCAGGGGTCCTACGGCTAATCAGAACTATTTTTACCCCTTTAATTAAATATCTTTAAAGCCGCTAAAACAACATTTACCAAATTTGGTATCTGAAAGGTATTGGGCATGAAGAATTTATTAGTAATATTGGCACCTTTGCAATATTTTTCGGTTTTGTGCTACACGCATATTTTTTGTTTTGTTTTTTAATGAGAGGCCCCATTTATTTTTATTGCAATAAATTGCGCAGGTGCAGTCCACAAATTTTTAAAATTTCATTTTTACTAGCTGTTAAGACATGACAACACCAGATTTCAGGTAAAAAGGTCAGATAAATATACATATATATATATATATATATATATATATATAATATATATATATATATATATATATATATATATATATATATATATATATATCTATACAGGGTGTCCAACAATTTGTTGGCAATCTCTCGGACACGTGATAATAATGTGACAAGTTCGTATATTTTTTTCCTAAAGCCCCTTTTTACAGAGATATGTGGCCTTAAAGGACGCCGCTGGAAATCGGTTTTTCTTGAATAACTATTATAGTAGGTTTTTATTTATTTATTTACGCAAAAACCGTAAATTAAACGAAAAAAAGTCAAGAGACCAAATTTGTTTTAAACTAGAAGGGGATTTAAAAAATACTTTTAGATTAGAAAAATGCAGTGGCGTACCATTTTTTTCTCAAAATATTTTTATCCTATCCCTTGTATAATAAATAACTATTTTTTCGTTACGGGAAAAAATAAACATTGTATCTCTGGTAACAGGTACTCAAATGTGTCTTTTCATAAAATTACTTTTTTCCTCGTGGAAAAGTGAGTACTTTTTTCCGGACATCCTTACACGTAAGTAAAGGTAAATATTTAATTCTAGAATAATTTATTATACAGAACTTACATTTACCTTAGATTCCAGTCAGATATATTTTATCTTAATAATATTCCAAATAACTACTAAACGATCGCTTTCAGTTTTAACTTTTTAATTTCTATTCGTCAAATTACAAAAATACATTGGCATGACAGATACTAAATAATTTTCTTAAGGGTTTTCAAAGTAATGCAAGGTCTAATTGTGTTTTAAATATACCAGTCGACCAGTTTAAAACTTCAAATTTTATATGATTAATTTTATGACTTTAGTATTTTTTAAATATTAAGCGTCGTTTTTCCCATCACAGAAAAAAATAGTGTATTATACACGGAAAAATTTTTAGATTTTAGCTTGCGGTTTATTTCAGTCAATAAACGCCTAAGCTAAAATCTAGAACTTTTTCCCTTGTATAATAAATAACATTGGTGCAAAGGGTGCAACTCCCAAATTTTTTAAAAATATATGAATGAGTATAAAAGTTAATATATATATATATATATATATATATATATATATATATATATATATATATATATATATATATATATATATATAAAAATATCTTTTAAAAATTTTAACACTCTGTAGTTCAAAAAGTAAGACGTTTAGAATATGAAGTTTTTTTCTTATTTTTTGATGGAAAATCACCGCCTAAAATTTTTTGCATTTGTTTAGAAACACCCTGTATAAAAAATTTAATTTTCTGATTTTTTTTAATTAAATATCTTTATTATGGAGAAAAGTCAATTATTATTTTGTTTAAATTTAAACTATAAAAAAATGTCAAATGTCATGAAAACAGGTCCGTGACACGCCAGGCGGGACGGAGACGTGAAAGGCTTGTTTGACTGCTAGGCAAGGATTCAATGTATATTCAATATCCCATCGCGCTCGCTGTTTGCCAGAAGCTTTAAGGAATTTTTTTGTCAAGTAGTATTTTGAAGATTTCATCGCAGTGCAGAGCAGTGTATAATGATTTTGTTAGACTAGCAATTTGCGTTATTTTCCAATTTTCCTAAAATTATCTTTCTATTAAATGACATTAAAATATGTGTTTATAGTTAAATTAATTAAATCTTGGATCGTTTATATCAGCTCTAAATTCATTTTAAATTTGCCAATTTAGTTGTTAAACGTAAGTAGTAGTTATGAATTGTGAACCATCGAGAGGTTCGCATGTATTTTAGCGTTATTTAAAACTCTGTACATACATATACTTGGCAAAACGTAGAACTATCTTAACAATGAGTTTTACTGATATGTGGAATTTGCCAAAACAATATTGTGTTGATATACAGTTTCAAGGTTTAAGCTACATTGTACCAGAAGGCCGAAGGGGTAAGTTTTTTTAACGTTATAAAAATATTGTACCAGGCATTTCATTTAAGAGAAAAGACGGTTTAGTTTGTGACTTTTCTCGTATTTTTAAAGAAATTCAAGAAAGCCAATCGATGTATTTTAGCTCGGAAAATTAGAAAATCGTAAAAAAATTAATGCCTTAAAAACAAAAGATTTGCGCAATAAATGTTGCGTTTTTTAAATGGGACACATTATTTATTATTATATTACATTTCTGGACTTTATGACCAATTCTAAGGGCTTTTCAATAAGAATAATATAAGTCTATCTTAAACTGTTTTTGAGTTATTGATATGTCATATTTTTGACTTTTATTATTTAATTCATAAATAAATGCAGGTGGTCACCTGATCATTAAAGCCATTAAAATTTTTACCAATTAGCAGATTTTATATAAGTTTTCATAATAAATTATTCTTTAGATATAAAACTACAGGTGGTAACGCTATATTACTAGTCTTAAGAAAATGCCAGTGAAGCATAAAGAGGATTATGAAAAACTAAAATAAAATTTACTAATAGGTAATAAAATTTTATTGTTTTTAAAGTATCCGTGTAGCTACCTTACCTTAACTTCTATTGATATAATAATTAAAATAATGAATATTAGCCGAAAATGTGACTGTTTAAGGGTTAATAACTATATAATATGCAGTTCTTACCATACAGTGTGTCTACGTAAGTCGGTGTCGTATGGAAAACTTTTTATTATTAATTTTACGAAAAATTTTTATTCTTTATAAAAGTATTGCATGGTCCAGAACCTTAAAAACAACCATAAGATACCAAATTTTATTAGTCATCTACGAGGTTTGGCCGAAAATGTAATTTTGGCTTAGGAGTAAAGTACCCGCATTTTTTCCACTATCGAAAATTGTTATTCAGAAAAAATGTTTAGAATTAAAAATTACTTTCAAATGGGCAATTTTGTTTATTTAAAAAAAACGAGTGTTTTTCTTTAATAATGGTAAATATTTAGGTTTGTACATTAGTGCAGTACATTTTATTATTAAAAATTTCACAAGACAATTTAAAATAAACTTACTAAATTAGGGGTCATTGGAATAGGAAAAATATACAATGCACTGATATACAAACTTAAATTTTCTAGATTTTAGCAGAAAAAAGGTTTGTTTTAAAACAAACAAAATACAGGTACTTTACTCTTGAGCAAAAATTACATTTTTGGCCAAACCTTGTAGATCACTGACACAATTTGATATCTGATGATCATATTTTAGGTTTTGGACCATGCAGAACTTTTATAAGGAATAAGTTTTTTTCGTAAAGTTAATAATAAAAAAGTTTTCAATATGACGTCAACTTACGTAGACAAACTGTTTTCCGCGTTTTTGAAACATTTCAATAAAATATTTTTATGCCATTGTGTGGTTGGTGTCTATAAGTTACATATAATATAGTGCACGTTAAACAAGATTTTTGTAGGTTTTTTCGAAATTTATTGTAGTATGGGAGCCCATGATGCTAAATGGGGATTTACTTAAGCGTCATAGAGACCGATTGGGTTGCACAGCTTAGATGATAAGAAGAAAAATGGTATATATATATATATATATATATATATATATATATATATATATATATATATATATATATATATAAATATATATATATATATATATATATATATATATATATATATATATATATATATATATATATATATATATATATATATATATATATATATATATATATATATAATGTATACCTTTATCGGTGGGGAATGCAGCTATAGATTTTTAAATATGTAAAAAATACTGTTATTATTTCGGCTTTTGGAAATCGTATCAGATTATGTATTTGTCGTTATCCTTGAATTATTCTCTTCAAATAAAAAAAAATAGCCCCGCTCGAGAATGTTAAGATGACATTTTTTTTACAACTTTGAACCCATTTTATTTTCCACTTTTACAAACGTTGTCAAATAATCATGATTAAAAAGTGTATTATAGTATATTACATTACAAGTGTGGAAAATGACTTATTTCACACGAGTGGGAATATTGTAGCACGAGGCGTTAGCCGAGTGCGACAAACCCACGAGTGTAAGAAAGTGATTTTCACACAAGTAATGTACACTATTTTTCCTACGACCACAAGTTATTCACCAAAAAACAATAAAAGTTGTTTGTCTTCACGGAAAAAAATAAGAAAACAATTGAAAACTTTGCATCACTAGGGTGATATATACTTTTCCTTACTGCGATATATTATACTATTTAACACTATTTTTATCATCATCAAAAATCACCTACCTAGTCGCTTTTTATTATTTAAGAATTAAAAAAGGTCCTCAATAAAAAAAAATATTGCATGGCTTTTTCAATGTAAATCCCATTAACAGCCTGATAACACCAAATTTATTTTAAATAACAACGACAGCGATGACAGCTTTATATTATACTTTGCAAGACTAGTGTTGTAAAGTACTTTGCAACACTAGTGTGATATAAGGCATTTTCTATGCATGAAAACAGTGTGCTATTTACTATTTTCACATGTGGTCGTAGGAAAAAATATTTATTGAAAGAGTAAATATTGTATTTTGACAAAAATGACATGTAAAAGGTTAAACATAATACCCGTTTATATTTAAATATTTAACTCTACATGGACGAACCTTACATTCATTATTTATTTATTTAAATTTTTGTAAATATTTTAACCTAAATTTTGTAAACGTCAATAATATTATCATGTGCTAAGTAAACTCGGACGCTTATTAGTGATTTATAAACTTTTTAGACGTTTTGTTGCTGTTTCTGTTAAGGCCGTTTTACATCAGACGAACAAACGCTCATTCTATCCTCACTCCAATAAATTTGTTTAGTGTAAACTGATCTTGAGAATGCTCGCTCGCCTGATGTAAACGGCACTAGAGCGTTCTACCAGTTGCTTAGAGCAATCTTGGGTGTTCGGACGTGCTCGCTCCCTGGAGCGGTCTCTTCAAAGCGTTCTTGTGTTCTAGTAATTTGAACACGTACTTATCGTATTTAATTATGGGTTGCCATTAAGAAAAAATCTATTAATAATAAAAGCCTATCTTTTACTACTACTAAACACTTTTGAATACTATTACAAGACAACTCGCTAACAAGATTCTTGACAGGAAATTGCAAATTTACTAGAATGAAATATTGAAGAAACAAACAAAAAATATGGACTTGCTTCTTGCATCTTACCGCCAAGAACGGCAAAATACAATGACTACAAAATCGGGCAGCGGTGCTATTTAAAAATATACACTTTTGATGAGGTATGAGCATTCGTTTGGTCTAAACATTGTAAAGAATTCTAGTTATTGATTAAAATACTACTAAGTAATAAAACTTTGCTTTCCAACAAAACTGAACGGCTACCGAACTACGGACGGCGACATGAATGCAAATGTTAATTGACCTGCCTTAAATAGTACAATGTAAGTCATTTTGCTTTAAAAGATTAATAGGCAATTTTTGCAACACAACACTAGCTGATAGAGATTAGACAAAGAATACTATGCATATATGGGAAAATATAAAATAATTGTGCTTCTTTTATTGTTTAGTACTGTCTTTCATCGCATTAGCAAATATTCTGCAATAAACCTTTTGAAGTGGTTAAACGTGTATATCTTGAAGCACTTTGCAATTTTTTGTTGATTCCTAAAGGAAAGTAAGAAATAATAATAAACATTTTTAAAAGATTGGACTAAATAATCATTCGTTGACTTATCATTGTGCCGATCGTTTCTGTAAAACTTAACAGTTAATATTTTTTTAACATTAAATAATACAGCCCCACAAAAAAAAAATGAAAGTTTATACACAAGAATCAGACATGTATTCCCATGTATTTTTTGTCGCTGAATCCCAATCCGAGCCCAGAAATGGCCCTACACGTCTGAAATTGGCCCCAGGGGCCTCTATAGCCCCTGAAATACGGTTTCCTGAGTGCGGCGGGGTTGTGTGTGTATTCTGAAGCCAAAGCCAGATTTGTGCTTGACAGGTCTACGGCTAACTGAAATTTAGGCCGAGAAAATGACCCCTTAGGGGCCGCAAAATCCTATTTTAGACGTAGGAATCACAAAAGTGATATTTTCATGTATATTTAAATTCTGGCCCTTACACTTTGCGCGAAAAGTTTGTGACCTGTTAAAATTCATAGTTTGGGACCGGGAAAATGAGTTAGGAGCCGGAAAATAGTTTTTTAGATACAACAGTGGGATGTTTCCGTATTTCTAAGCTCTGAAACTTATTCTGTACTCGAAAAGTTTTTGCCAGCTGAAAATCCCAGTTTTGGTCCGGAAAATTGTGTGTCAAAAGTAGCAATTCTAGCGATGACATATAATAAATGTACTTTTAAATTAAGTACATAAAAATGACAATGTTTCAATTAGTCAAAACCGTGATTTGCCGGCTCCTTAGAGGTCATTTTCCCGGCCCCAAACTGGAAATTTCAGCTGGCCAAAAACTTTTCGAGCATAGAATGAGTACCAGAATTTAAAAATACACAAAAATCCCAATATTGTAATTGATAAGTCTTAAAAATTATTTTCTGGCCCCTAGTGGTCATTTTCACGTCCTCAAACTAAAGCTGAATTTATAGATTGACGTTTCTGTTTCTGCTTTCCGTTTGACGTTTTCAGTTAGAAGATGAAACAACAACTTTCCATTTGTCAATTTATATTTTATGTTTACGGTTTCCATATATCATACCAGAAACCAAAACGTCAAACGACGATCGGTGACGGAAACGTCAATCTATAAATTTAGCTTAAAAATTTCAAGAGGCCATTAACTTTTCGCGCATAGTGTAAGGTCCAGAATTTAAATGTACATAAAGAAAAGCACTCTTGTAATTGTTACGTCTAAGATACGATTTTTCAGCCCCTAAGAGGACATTTTCCCGGCCCGAATAGGCAATTTCAGTTAGCTGTAGACCTGTCAAGCACAAATCCGGCTATCCCGGATTTCAAGCCTATAGAGGCCCCTGGGGCCAATTCCAGACGTTTAGGGCCATTTCTGGGCTTGGATTCGGATTCAGCGTCGAAAAATACATGGTAATACATATGTCTAATTCTTGTGTATAAACTTTCATTATTTTTGTGGGGCTGTGTATTATATTTGTGCAAAAAAAAATTCTCCCGTAACGGGTATTTTCGGCCTTCAACGTTTGGCATTTTAGGACCCCAACGTTGGCAATTTTTGGCGCCCAACGTGGGTAATTTATGGCGTCCAACGTAGGTCAAAAACATTTTTTTTTATCCAATTAATATTATAATGTGATCATTTTGGTGCATGCCTGCACACTACTTAGTATTAAAGAAGATATCTTTCATTTTTTCTGATTAAACCCTGTCTAGCTTTGTGTTGCTCAAGTTCTTTCAATAAAAAGTTGGACTCTAGGGTCTACTACTACTACTACTACTACTTTCTTAATTGTTCTTAAGGGTAGGTTGATTTTTGGAGGATATCCAAGGAATCCCATCCCTATATTTCGTTGTATCTGCCCTGCAGCATTCTATAATTTATATTGTTATTTAATTTTATTTTAAAAATAGTGGGTAAGTGCTTAATCTAATGTAAAGTAAATACTTTTTATTAGAAACACAAAAAATAAAATAAGCCAACCCGTCATTACAATAAATGTATCGACCTAGCCGTTTAAAACCTTTGTAACAGCAATAATGCAAATGAAATTATATTTAAATCAATTCCTTGACACATCAGTTACATAAAATATTGCTATTGTTTTCCAACAAACCCGTACCATAAATGATACCTTTTAACAAGTATTTAATAATTATACCAATTCTCATTGTCATGTTGGTAATTGGATAACACGGATCATTAAAAAAAAATGGCTGACTTATTACCTTTAATGGTTGTAGTTAGAGGACGACACGAAGCAACAATTACAATAATTTTTTTACTTAGAAACAGTTATTTTTTGTAACAAAACTGCTCTTTTATGTAAAGTTTCAAAGCAATTGACTAGCGTGAATTATTAATTATCAAGGTAACATTTTTTCAATACCTTCATTTAACCTTTTATTTGAAAAAAAAATGACAAAGTTGTAGTTGTTAAATTAAGAATAACATCTTAATTATACAAGGTGTTTTAAAATTCAGACAACAAGTTAAGCGGTATATTTTTGAGATTAAAATAAAATATTATTTTTATAAAAATTTTTAATAGAGCTTCCAGCCTCAGCCAGCGTAAGGTAAAAGTCCCTATTATGAGACACATTTTACGATACCCGGTAAACTTTTACCAATATCAAGTCTATTTGAAAAAAAAATAGTTTTAATTGCATTAGGCTGTGTTTTCACGGGCCACTTTTTGAAGTTGATATGGGCCACAAAAAGTAATTTGATAGTAGCCAATCCGACCACAAAAAGTAGTTCGTTCAGCCGCTGCATTTGTTTTGTAGTCAGTGGACGGGTTCGGCGACTGATGGCGACAGAAGTTTAATTGTGGTTGTCAAAACGCCCGGGTAAAAAGGAGGAAAATTTTAGCATTGTTGGAAACGGAACTAAAAGCTGGCGACAGTAGACCATATATCTACCAACCACTTTTTGTGGCCCATATTAACTTCAAAAAGTGGCCCGTGGAAACACGGCCTTAGACAATAACATCAATAACGGACAATCATCACCAAGCATCAGCCTTGCACATTACCCTGTATATTTTTAAAAGTAAAAAAAAATAATATTTGTAACTGTATGTAAGCTTGAAATTTTTCTAGGATTTAGTTTTTTTATAGTAAAGCTTGAAAAAAATTGACAGGCGTTTGGTTAAATCTTAATATTTTGGCATAAAAAGCTGTGATTTTTCTGTGTCCCATCAATTAGCGGACACCCTGTATAGTCAACCGAAAAACTATTTTTTTAGATAATTTTTATTAAGTTTTTAAAGTTTTTTTCACATTTAATTTTTCGTTAGTTTCATTATTAAAAGAAGGCTAAAAAGATTTTCTTTCAATTTTGCTGTTACTTCACCATACTTAACCCAAAACTGTCATTTAAGGCCATTATTCAATTTAAATGAAAATTTGATAAATTACTGATAATATTTAGTTTAAAAAAAAAATGCTAGCAGGTCAATGCTCTTTGTCTTAATGTTATATTCTCCAAAAATTAAAATGATCTTAAGTTTCCAGCCCCCTAGTTTTTAAATATTGCGTATTCGCAAAACGTTTAAACTATTTTCCACGTTTCGCAATTCGCTTTTTTCGTCTGTATGAACTAGCTTTAAAATCGATTATTTTGAACTCTAGCCAAATTAGTGTTTGTCCTAAAAAAGGTGAAAGTCCAAAATTTGTTCAGGATTAAAGTGGGTAAACACTGTTAATGACCAATATTTTAAGTGTAACAACGCTAATTTTTCTTTTTTAAATTAGGCTACACCAAATATCCGGTATTTTCCATTATTGTAATACAACAAACGGTTTTTAATAAGATAGCCATGGCCATGGGCGCTGCGAGGTGGGTGCAAGGGGCTGCAATTGCACCCCATTGTCATTTTTGCACCCATTTCCAATTTAATATTTTTGATAAGTGAAATATATTTAACAAAATACCCCTGCGATTTGAATTCGACAGTCCCATAAGTATGTTGTTTTTATTTTCAAGATGGACTGTGTTTGGATGCAAATGTACCCCCTAAAAGTCATCCTGCGGGTCCTATGGTCAGAGTTAAAAGAATATTTTTGTTTCTTAAAATAAACTAATATTTTATTTATTTTAAATATTTATTTTTATTAGAATTCAAGCAACACTTTTATCTCCGGTTGGCTATTGAATGCCCCATCTCGTATCACAAAGGTATCGCCGCTAATGCTCTCGGTGACGTTGTTCTAGATTCACTAGCGCAGCGAGGGGGAGGCGGGGGGTGGTCCTCTCCGGCCCCAGTTAGCGTTTAAAAAAACTAAAAAACACGCTTTTATATGCAACCGAACTAAAAATTAGAAAATAATTTTTCATTAAAAAAAAATATTGTCATTTCATAGTAAAAGCGTGGGGTGCATTTTACTATTTTTCATAACTTTTCCATCATAGATATTTGCAAATATAATAATTATAACATTTTAATATATTTATCACCCCACGCTTTTTACTATGAAATGACAATATTTTTTTAATGAAAAATTATTTTCTAATTTTTAGTTCGGTTGCATATAAAAGCGTGTTTTTTAGTTTTTTAAACTATTAATTATTTTTCATTTTTTAGTTTCTGCTACTCTTGACAAAATGGCGAAAAAATTTTTAATGAACAAGAGTGGCAAATTTTAAAATTTTTCCAACAGATTGCAACTCACTAAAAAATTTCTTCTTCATTAAGTAGCAAAGTTTGAAATTTTGCCAACAGATGGCAATCCAGGCAATGTTTGGACCGTTGCCAATATATTGCAACCCACTAAAAAATTTCTTCTTCATTTAATAGCAAAGTTTGAAATGTTGCCAACAGATGGCAACCTAGGTGTTGTTTTTATAATATAATGGAATTTTTTTCCTGGCGATCAAAAAGATAACGGGATACTGTTTGCAGATTATTGCATTGTCATGTTTCCTTAATACGTGTACCAAAGTTTCAAAGAAATCGAATAGCTGGAAGTTGGTTAAAATTAGGCTCAAAGATTCGTTACATAGCCAGAATAGTTACAACCCAAGTTAATAAAAAGCGTGTTAACGGCATTTATTAACTGTTATTGTTCATAAAATTGAACACCAATGGTGCAACTAACCCTTATATTTTTATTTGTTCATAAAAATTGAACACCAATGGTGCAACTAACCAAATTGTGTAAAAACTAAAAATTTCTTCTTCATTTAATAGCAAAGTTTGAAATGTTGCCAACAGATGGCACCTAGGTGTTGTTTTTATAATATAATGGAATTTTTTTTTCTCTGGCGAGTCAAAAAGATAACGGGATACTGTTTGCAGATTATTGCATTGTCATGTGGTCCCTTAATACGTGTGCAAAGTTTCAAAGAAATCTAAAAATCCCCTATCACAGAATGGATATAATATAGTGAGAAGGGCCCCCTTTGGAGGTGAGGACCTTTTTTTTCAAGTTTTTTGTAATAGGAAAAAAGTATAGAAAAGAGTTCCTTGACCTTAAGAAAGTGGGCACTTTTCACGATTTTTATTTCACTAAAAACATTGATTTCCTGAAGTGGTATGGGCCCCGAGCCCCGGACTCCATCTCTAGCTACGCCACTGTCTAGAGTAATAAATGCGGGTGCTTTTTGTATTCAAAACATGTAAGTGCCGACGGAGAGTGGGGTAACTGGATTATCATTAAACTATGCTATGTCTTTGTCGTATAACTAAAGGTAGAAGAAAAAAACATTAGGTAACGTAGTGTCTGTGACTGCTGGTATTAGTAATATTTATTTAAAATGTTAATTCATTTTGTGTTAAATAATCACATTGTGCTTTTAATTGCAGTCATTGTGTTTGTTGTGTGATTATTCTAGCTTAAGGGATGCATTTTAGGACATGTTCATAGGAAATAAAAAGTAATATTTTGACGCTTAAATACGTCACTATAATATTTGTACTGAATTTCAAAATGCCGTGTATATTTTATAATTTTGATTAAAAAAGTTCTCGTTCCGCCCCCATTCTCTAGCGCATTTTTTTGGTGGTGCAATGGTTGGTGACGACTTGGGTGACGTCAATGTAAAGATAACGGATTGGCCTCACATGCATCAATTTTAGGCATTCAACCAATTATAACCGCGGTAATAATTGGTGACAACTTTGACGTATATACATTATTTAAACGTCATCATAACCAATTGGTAAATACCGTTTTAGAATTGGTTCTTCGCCTAAAATTGATGATAATTGTTGGTAATATGGGGTCATTAAAAAGTAACACAATAAAAAAGATGTGTATGATGGTTTCAACTATTATTATTGTTACTCTTTAAGTTCAAACTACGAAATATTAATAACTGACATTTGTAGGTACTTACTATGTTTTTATAGTGTAATTTTTCCATTTAAAAACAAATCAAAATTACATCAGCATTTAGCTAACCTTGTTATGATTAAAATTATATGATTTTTTTTTAGCTTATTTATTAGCCGTTCTATAATAGACGGAATTTTGTATAATCGATCTTAAAAAATACATTTCATTAAATGTTTGACCTTGATGTGTAAATTTAGATACTTTTTAATTATTAATTTATATTTCGAGAACAAAATTATTTTTCTGTCTTGTTAGTCTTTCACATGCGTTAGACCGTTTTCTTCTTATGCATTGCCTATGAATCTTTTAAGTTGTCTTATCGTGTATACTTAATATATAATATTTTACACAGGCCAACTAAGCCTTTTAATCGTTAGGTCCGTTTCCTAATTCGTGATAGCTCGATACCGTATCATAAATGCAAAAAAAGTTTTAATATAGGACAAGTCTCTTATTTATTTTCTATGGTAAACCAAGCTATAAGCAGAAAGATTTTTAAGAATTTAGTCAGGTGTTCGTTAGTTGGTTTGCAATTAGAAAAGTGATCATAAAGCCAATAACACGACGCCGACGGCTTAGGCAGACACCGATTTTACATTTTTGGTGTGACTTGTGTGTTGCGTATTTGAATACACAGTTGTTAATAGCATTTTCAACCTAATTCCTAAGCAGAGCAACCAAAAATGTTGGGAACCAATTTTCCTAAAATTGTTTAGTTGGGTTACATGTGCCTATTTATTCGACACTTTCTGTAATTAAGTCATCAATAGGGCTATAAACAATACTAACATTATCGGCGCACGTTGGAAGCAAGTTTTAGGATAATTTTTTGGTGATAACAATATAAGTATTATCAGGGCCGGCCCGAGAAAAAGTGCCGCCCCTACACCGAATTTAAATATTTGAGGTGGAAAATTTTTTGAAGAGCAAAAAAAAGGGCTCCACTTCTATTTCATAATTCGCCCATTGATAATGAGCACATTAAAAAATACTTTAACTATATTTCAAAAACACAAAAACGATTTAGGGAAATTTAATCCACTTGGAAGACGTAAAAACTATTGCAATCACAAAAATACATAAAAAAGTTTGGGTTTATTTATTAAAGTAAATAAATATAATATGCAGTATACAACATAATAACTGATGTTAAAACCCCTTCCCCCAACATCAACTTGCTATTTGCGCCTCTTTTCAAATGCTAGTAACGTTCAATAGTCCCTGGGCCAGTAATGAAATGTACTTTATGATGGAAAATTTTTTAAAAACTTTTTCGGGGTTTTTTTTTGGCGAGTCTACCACGAATAATTATACCGCCATTTTTGGAAGCGACGCTTTTGCCCAGCCTGTCAATTTTTAGATGTTTTGGGTATCGAACTGGGCGAACGCGTCACTTTTTTGTCACAAAAGTTTACCACAATGTTTTACACGCAATTTTTAAACATTGTGCTAAAAATCGTAAGGGTTAAATTCACAACACCCGCGTGTGTTTGAGCCACTGATCTCGACGGATTGCCAATGTTATTACCTGCGCGAAACAAAAGATACATATCATGGGCGAAAAAACCGGTTTGTGCGCAAGCAAGTTGAGGGTAAACGCACCTGGCGCCTAACAGACTATCCGCATTATCGGAAAGAATTTGTCGACCGACGGCGCGGCGTCCTGATTTTCTGTTCGAAGTACGGTAGCTAATGAGCATCACGGTCAGACCGCGGACGAAGGGTACGGGGGCGGGTGTTTGTATTTTGCCACGGCTTTTAAGTGCGCATATTCGTCCACCCTCGATTTGTTTACTGCGCGAGGTCGTAAAAATCCGAAAAATGCTTGCCACTGCGGATCTTAATGTAGTTTATCTATGGTTTGAGCCCTATGGTTTCATGACTGTAAGTACACAATGCTAAAATTTTACTTACATTACGTTACGTGCGTTTTGACAACTACAATTAAACTTCTGTCGCCGTCAGTCGACGATCCCGTCCACAACTAACCAAAACATGTACGTCACTGACTTTTTGCAATTTTTATATTTTTTCTGGATGAAAAACCTAAAAATACAACTTTTTTATGTCTTTATTATTTTAGGTAGCTTGCTTAGTTTTTCAGAAAAAGAAAATAACATCAGCTAAACTGCTTAATCCTGGACTGTATACAAGAAACATTGGGCCATTTTTTCTTTAATAAATTAAGTGTTATAATTTCTTAATAGCAATTATGTAATAAAAACAACACATGCTTAATTAAATAACGTTTATATCTAGTCAACAAATTTTACTAAAAAAAGTGTTTTAGACATTTTAGGTTTTTTGAAAAGATTGACACCCTTTATCTTGTAAACGAAAAATTTGAGGGCCCATGTTTTTATAAACTTTTTCATAAAAATAGCAATTAGGAAACACCCTGTATATTGCAATATACTTATTAAAAATAACTTTTTGTTGGTACCAAAAGATACACTTATAAAAAC
The DNA here is from genome assembly GCA_014170235.1 of Listronotus bonariensis. Lineage (NCBI taxonomy): Eukaryota > Metazoa > Arthropoda > Insecta > Coleoptera > Curculionidae > Listronotus > Listronotus bonariensis. The sequence goes on along the minus strand of JACEGR010004659.1, from coordinate 1,468 downwards.
GCAGTTAAAATTAATTACTTAATTACAGGCTTCGTTAAGTCACCTATATGTATGTCGTATTTGCGGTAATTGTATTTTACTTTGCCATAAGTTATTATTTTCTTAAAGTGCCTCTTCTCATCAGAAATAAATATTGCTAGAAGACAATTTTATTCGTCATTTAACTTCTCTAGTGAAATATATTATATGACCAGAAACCAGAAAATTCAGTAAAAAATAAATTTAATAATATATTCAGGGCTCAGTTGACATTTTCCTCCTAACACTGTATAGAATGCAGAAAATAGAAACAATTTTAAAATAACATTATTTCGGAAAATGCTTCGTTTCCAAATACAGGGTGTTTTAGTTTTAAGAAAGAAATGCCCATAACATTCCTACCAATCTCGATATTTCCCCACAATTTGATACACTTCTTTTGATCATTATATTTTATTTTTTACTCTACAAGTTTTTTAAAACAATTTTACCAGTGGCGTTTGAAGAATGAAAATGAAGATTTGTATTGATTTTTTTAAAAAAGGTGCTCCACTGTTTTTTCTTCAAATTAATATTAATTTTAAAATACTTATTTACTTTTGGGTTAATTTCTTCTCTTAATATTCTTTCGTTCGACGTACGATTTTTGTTTAAAAAATCAAAGCATTTTGTTCTTATTTTTTTGCATTCTATCATACAGTGTTAAGAGAAAAATATCAACTTATGTATAAAATGCTAAGTCAAATTTTGTACCAAGGTCGTGAGTGAGTTGTTCTGCACTATTTTAAATAATATATATATTTTTAAATTATCCTTCAGTTACTAAAACCTAACATATTTTTAAATTATTTTTTGCCTATTTTTTTTTAAATAAAAATTATATAAAATTTTATCGACTGATGTGGTGAATGCACTAATAATTTTTAAACAATATAAGTATTATTGGAAGACTCGTCGAAATTTGCATATTTATTCTAGTTTGGTATAATGTAATTTATTTTTAAACGATTTTACTTAACTTGTTTGGTATTTGTTATTTATTACTTATTTGTTATTTATTTGGGTCAAACCTAGTAATTGGAATTTGTCCTCTTTTCCGACGACCGATCGATCGGAAATTTGGTACACACTCTTAATCTTGGCGGTTTACATGTTTTTTTGCCACAAAATGATGAAATACATATTTTTCACCCCATTTTCCACTACCTCCATTACCATTAAATGAATGTAAAAGAATGACAAGTATCAACTCAACCTGACTAGAACAAAACTAAAAATTTGAAAATAAATTATAATATTTAGATTATTCTTATTATTAAATAATATTTTAATATTTCATTGTATTATAGTTTAAAAAGTATAAAAAAATTGGCAACATTATATTTTTAAACCATATGTGTCTTTTGATAACTTTCTTAAGTTTATAATTTTTATATTAAATTTTGCAAAAGAAATACTTCAGAAATAAAAATAAACCTTAAATTGAAAA
>JACEGR010004658.1:0-84287 GCA_014170235.1 Listronotus bonariensis | reverse complement strand
AAAATTAGGTACGCCACTGAATTCTAGTAAATATCCCTAAAACTATTCTATTTACATTTATAATATCAAGCGAGCTACAAGCGTCTGGCCAAATTGACAAAGTTTGTAAATCACTATGTATCTCCAAAACAAATCAAGTTAGCCATAATACTTTTACCATTGAATTTGTTTAAAAAATTAAAATCAAGATTGTGCAATCAGATTTGTTATTTTTTTCCTAAACCCTGCAAGGTCAACAAAAAAGCGCAACCCTGTACAAACGGTACTAGTTTTTTTTTATGTTTAGGAATATATTATTACATTTTTGAAATAATTATTATTGTAGGATATAATTCTTTAAGAACTATTTTTATTAAAATGTTTTTTTAATTAAATAACAAAATAAATATAAATATAATTATTATTTAAGTATAAATATAAAGCAGCTATACAGGGTGCTATTTAATTTATGACTACAAATACATGGTATTATTTCTTAGCTTGTTCTCGAAAAAAAGTTTATATGAACCTATATCCTTAAGTTAACTTCTGAGATACAGGGTGTTGAAATTTTCAGAAAACCAAAAATGTCGAAAACACCTATTTTTGTAAAAACCGTTAAACCGGATATAAACCTCATTTTAAATGGTATTTATTATTTTTGTTACATAATTGCTAATTAAAAATTATAAAACCTAATTTCTAAAAGAAAAGATCCCGCAATGCTTCTTTTAAGGTCTAGAAATATGCAATTAAGTGAATTTTATTCTTTCTCTTAAACTAAACAAGATACTAAAAAAATTAGGAACTATTGTGAACACCTAGTATAAAAAAGTATAAATTTTGGGAATTTTAAAATAAGCATACATTTTAATTAGGTTACTTAACATTGGAAATTTTTCTAAATAAAAATATACGTGAGGTGTCAAGGTTTTAAAAGTATAAATTTAACAATTTTCTAGGTTACTCTTATAATAATAAAATAAAAACATTAAACAAGCTGGGTCGAAATGCAAAACAAACACTGGAAAATTTAATATTTAAAGATGAAAAAAATTAGATAAGAAGTAGGTAGAAAAAGTGAAGTCAAGTATAAAGTTAAAGTTTTAGTTAAGCCCGTACGGGCTACCCCTAGTGGGGGTATGCCTGTACAAAATTACAGAAGCCATAATAGTTTTATTGTCCACCGGTCTCATGACCCCAAGAAGATAGTTCCATATGGTACATTTGCCCCAGTGACGTAAAGTGACCCTGTATGTATACAAAATCTAACGTCACAATATAAAAGCAGTGTTTTTAGTTGGTTAATCTAAAGAAAGCACAAAAACTTATCACACATTTACACAGTCAGTGGTGTACTATTTTTTTGTTGAAAATATTTCTTTACTTGCCTCTCGAGACGCCACTGGACTTATAAAAAGAAATTAAGTTAGTAATAAATTACCCCTTAATGTCAGTAATATTATCCCCAAATAAAAACAAAATTGGGAAAAGAATAGTTAGAATATTTAAAAAAATAGATTTTATTTTTGTAATATTAACACTCTGTATCTCAAAAGTCTGGTTGGAGGTTTAGGACATATGTGTATATAAACTTTTCTTTCTAAAATATGCTAAGGCATTATACGCCGTATTTTTATTCATCAATTAAATTACACTCTATTTGATCTTCGGAGCCAGAGGTCGACGGTTCGATTCCCAGCGGGGAAGACATATTTAGGTAGTAGTTATTTAAAAAATAACGACCGTGGTAGCACTACCGCGTTGTCCAAAAGGTACTGTGTATGCATAACTGCATGTTTCAGTGCTTGGACAACGTTGACGGAACAGGGGAAACGATGGGTTAAACATCTAATAACCCGACACCCACAGTACTCTGGTATTTAAGCATATGCCTTAGTGGGATGTCAAAAAGATTAAAAAAATATATAAACAATTACTCATTTGCTTTTTATCCTATATACTATAAATAAAGGCTTATAAAATAAAATTTAATATAAAAGAAGTAAAAAATACAAAAATTTATGAAACAACATGAATAGTTGTACATTTTTAAGTTTATTATTTAAATAAACAACTACAAAAATAAAATAAAAATACAGCATAAAAGGAAAAAAATATCAGATAAGCAAAACCGTTAATTACAAATCTTCTGTAACTGACGATACAAAAAAATACAATTGTGAAAGATTCTTTCTAAGAAAATTCTGCTATTCATTAAATTATTTTTCTCGCTTAAAAGAGGCAACGATTAAAATTTTTAAATAATAGTCGTTACTACCAGAGAACACAAATTCAAGTAAATTTGTACAATGGAGCTACTGAAACGATATTTTTATCTTATTGTGTTCAGCATAATAGATTTTTTCCAGAATTATTATTCTTAAAAGGGACTTACGTATAAAAACGTAAAAAAATAACTTCTGGAATCGTTTAAGAAAAAATCTGTATTTTTACCCATATCATAAAGATAAAGGGATTTATTTTAGTACACTACATACCGAGTGGTGCGTCCTCGAGCCAAAATAGGAAATTCCATGTAAATTTTAAGGTGGTTAATTATTCGCCCGGAACAACTTACAAAAAAATGTAAAATACCGTTTCGAAGAGATCAATATGATTGTCGAAATGGGGTACGTGCCATCTTTCATCTACCGAGTACCTTGCAAAACCTTAAACAAACAAAGGATGTAAGTTGACCAACAGGATAAATATCAAATGCCGTTTTTTTCTTTCATCTTGAAAAAATATTGTTTTAAATTTTGATGCAATTTTATATCCTTTCTGAGCCTAAAAAACTCGACTTTCAAAGGGCATGAGAATATGGTTTCTTTGCTGTTTTTATTGTTTTGTTAAAGGAAACAGCAAGAAGTTGTAGTTACGGATCCCTGGACCATTTTAGCCGTTCATTAAGCTAATTTTTGGTGAGTAGATTCATTTTAACGAGACGACCAACTTTTTCCGTTCAAAAATTTTATAAAGAAAATTACCAAATTTTCGGTTCAGGTAAAACCAAACAGGTCTGCAAAATGAGATCTGAGATGTTTGAGTGGTTTCAGACGTTTTCAATACACTATATAAAAATATTAAAATTGCACAAAAGTTGGTGGTGTACATTTTTTGGTTAGAAATGTATACCGAGTGGTGGTCCCATGTAAATTTTAAAGGGGTTAATTCGGGAGGCCTTCATCAAAAAGTTCAACTTCTTTTGCATATATATGTGGGCTTAACACTAATATAAACTCCGTTTACCACCATCTTCAGTCATCTAAACCCCACATACTGTTTCTGACGGAGACTCAAATAAGTTCTAAAACCAGTCACCTTCTGTTCCCACGCTATGGACCTGTTTCGTCTTTTCGCCCACATTCTGGCGTATGTGCTTACATTCACAACGATCTGGTTTGTGCTCGAGTTTCCAATCTTAAATCGGGTAGGCCGGATATCCTTTGGCTTAAGCTTTTCCTTAGGTTTTCTACCAAATTTATTTGCTGTTTGTACCGGTTTATTAGATGGAGTAATAATTCCTATGTCGAATTCTTTGACTTTCTTTTAACACAGATCGATAGCATAATTTCTCAGTTTCCATCGGCCAAAAAATCGTGCTTGGCGACTTTAATGCCTATATTAGGGATTGTCTGGGCTCTAACTTCATCGAAAACTGATCCTTAAGCCATAGCAGCCAAAATCTTTGCAGTCAGTAACTCTGTTACCAGCCTTACCACGGAACCCACCTACTTTCCTAGAGTCCCAAATTATAGTTTAAATCCTCTTGATCTTTTTCTTAACACCAACCCCGAAATCTATCAAGCATCTGTCACAGCTCCCCTAGGCAATTCTTGAATTATTATAGTCACTAATGTATTTCCAAATTTTCTTATGTGCGAACCTGGTGCAATAAACTCAGAATTAACACACTTAAAAACGCGCGTATGGCCAATGAATACTCAGAGAAAGGAATACACAAAGCAATATATCCAAAAGGTAATCGCAAAACCAAAAAGCAAAGTCCACCAACGTCAAGAGCCTTCTTACCATACATTCCGAGGGTAACGGTCAGAATAGGTCGCCTACTAGAAAAGGTCAATGTTAAAGCTATATACAAACCAACAAGAAAAGTAAAAGAGTGTTTAAGATCGCCCAAGAACAAAAAGGATCCTCTGGCGTGCCCGGGAGTTTATCGGATACCGTGTACATGTGGCAGTGTGTATATCGGAACGACCAAGAGATCTATCAACACAAGAATTAAAGAACATAAAGCTAACTGCTGGGATAGACTGACAAATCAGCCGTAGCGAAGCACACTTTTTCAGGCACAGAGCACCACATAAATTTGAAAATACCCAAGTTCTTGTTAATACCTCATCCTACCATACCAGGCTGTACAGGAAAACCATAGAGATACACATACATACCAACAACTTCAACAAAACAGAATAATCAATGAAGATCAATAAAACGTGGATACCAGTTCTTAAATCCACAAAAATAGCACCACGGCAGGAACAAGAACTGCGCAACGACCAACTGAAAAAGGTCCCGACCACCCAAGCTGCCTATAAATACTCGCTGCGTCCGCGCCGGGCACAGTAGTACGCAAGTACTCTTCTAGGAATCTTCTGAGGATGCCAACCACTCGCGCTGGCAAAACGTCAAGAAATCAAAATCTACAACGACGGCCGAATAGCCCAAAAAACTTTAGCAGAATTTGTTTGTTATTATTATTTTTTAACTTAGTATGAAGGTTTGTCATATTGGTCTCTTCGAGAAGTTATTTTATATTTTTTCTGGGAAATGTACAGAGGAGTTAATAATTAACCCCCTTTAAATTTACATGGGATTTCCTATGTTCCGCTCGGCGATGCATCATCCGGTATAACAGCAAAACAGTATTTAAATCCCAGACCACTTTGACGATCATTCTGACAAAGACGAGGACAACAACACATCAAATAACAACTGTATTTACCAGATAACTAGTTAATAATGTGGTATGGTATACGTTGGAGAAACAAAAAGACCAATAGAAATTAAAATTAAAGAACATAAAATCATATGGAGCGATGTGAAACGTCAAAATTGGGAGTGGGCGAACATGCGTGAATAAAACTTTACCACATACAGGAGGCCATTATTATTTAAAAAGAAAAATAATGGCAAAAAAATAAATTTAAAGCTGTTGTAATTTTAAACAACAAGCCTAGCATTGACAAACCAAATATCTGGCAGCAGTTGCTGAACGGTAAAAAATCGGTCAAGCTGCGGTTAAAGTATATTAGTCGTATTAGTTAGCACTTGAAAACGGTTGGAGATAGATACCATCCGAAACGTCATGTATCAGTTAAAAATAAAGACCATTGAAATCTTAGAAAGTAGTCCCAGGGGCTAGTAATAAAATGGACTTCATAATAAGAACACTTTTTAAAACATTTTTAGAGAGATTCCCTTTAACGAGTCTAGACTGCGATTTAGCAGTGAAGAAGCCACGCGGTCATCAGTGCTGTGTCACTTTTAAATTATTCTCCTTTTTGTTGCTCGTATACTATTTAAACGAGGCCATTAAAAAAAATTGTTGATTGCCGCCTTTATTTGTATGACGCCTGTGGCTTTTTCTTAGCTGAATTTTACTATACTACGAATATCCATGCTGCCATATATGGAAGTGGCACCTTAATCCAACCTGTCAATGTCAAATGTTTAGAGTGTCGGACTGGGCAATGCATTTTTTTTTAATCATGGACAAACCACGAACGCTAAAAGCCTAAATACTAACGTACCGTGGGTGACTTAAACGAGGTAAGAGGGAGTCTGTTGAAACGGGACTTAAATATTTGAAGATTTGGGGAGGAAGGAAAGACCTCCGCGGGCAGCGGATTCCACAATCTACTCTAGGGATAAAAGAACGAACAAAGTGGCAAGTTCGGGGCCTGTCCAGTTGGACCGTATACCGCATACGCGCGGAACTACGAGTTTCTCTGTTGGGACCCGTGAGTAAAGGAACTATACTGGACAATTCTTCAGAGCAGAAGCCATGAAACTACCTATAAAACAACGATAACTCCCCCACAGCCCGACGATGGGCAAGAGAGGGAAGCCTTTCTGTAAGTAAAGGATCATTAATAGACGAACAGCTCTTTTTAAATAGAATCAAGAATGCTTAGGGTTGTGGCGGACGCCATGCCCCAGATATGAGAACAATATTCCAAGGGATGTCGGATTTGGGACACATATAAAGTGTATAAATTAGAAGGGGAAAAATCCAAGTTTTTTTAAAGCTGCCGTGGCTATAGATACAATGTGTTTATGCCAGTTAAGGTTACTTTTAAATGTGACGCCCACGAGATTGAAGGTGTCTTTGCTCTGTAAAACTTTTCCGCTCATAAGTAGAGGATAAGTATTTGATGATTTTTTTCGCGACAAGGAACATAATTGTGGTTTGGATGTATTAAAATGGACGAGATTTTTGGCGTCCCAATCCAATATTTAATTAAGATCCTGCGAAAGGGATATCTGCATCGCTCTGCGTTTGTTTTCCAAATCAGGTTTAGTGATGGGTTTAGGAACCTGAAAACTAAAGTGAAGGGTACTATCGTTGGTGAAACTATGAATGGAATTAGTTGTGGACATGAGAAGGTCGTTGATGTGAAGAAGAAACAATAATGGTGCCAGACCTGACCCCTGAGGCAACCCAGCAATTGCTTGGTGAAAGCTTATAGAATGGCCGTCCACAATAACTGATATACGTCGATCAGATAGATAACTAGGGAGCCAAGTACAGAGTTTAGTTGAAAGACCATAGGAGGGAAGTTTATTAAGAAGTGCGGCATGCCAGACCTGGTCAAAAGCTTTGGATATATCAAGAGCAACGATCTGGGACTCACCTAGAAACTCAAGGGACCTATTCCAGCAGTGTGATACGAAGGAAAGAAGATCTGCTGTAGATCTATTGTGGCGAAATTCATACTGCCTGTCATGCAAAATTTTGTGTTTTTCTAAATACTTGAGAATTTGTGAATTAAAGAATTTTTCCTTTACTTTACAAAGAACTGAGAGAATTGGAATTGGTCTATTGTTAGATGGAAGAGATTTAGATCCTTTCTTGGGAATAGGTTGAACACGTGCAGCTTTCCAGCTCACCGGAAAGATACCTGTGTCATAAGAAATTCAAAAGAGCCGAGTTAAGATTGGTGCAAGTTCTGGAGCACATTTTTTTAAAACGACTGCTGGTATACCGTCCAGCCCAGACGATTTCTTGGTGTTAAGGGAAGAAAGGATACGCTTAATGTGTTTTACTTTAAAAATTATATCGGGCATTTTATGAGGAACCGGGGTAACCGCTGGAATTGGATGATTGTGAAATTTTGTGAATGCTTAAAATTTGCATGTAAAACATTATGATTAACTTATCCGACAAAAAAGTGACCCGTTTGCCCAGTCCGACACCCTAAACATTTAGACTCGTCAAAAAGAATTCTTCAAAAAAGGTTTAAAAAGTGTTCTTATGAAGAAGTCCATTTCATTACTGACATAGAGACTATAGTATATTACATTACAAGTGTGGAAAATGACTAATTTCACACGAGTGGGAATATTGTAGCACCAGGCGTTAGCCGAGTGCGACAAACCCACGAGTGTAAGAAAGTCATTTTCACACGAGTACTGTACACTATTTTTCCTACGACCACAAATTATTCACCAAAAAAAAAAAAATTAAAGTTTGTCTGTTCAGAAAAAATAAAAAACAATTGAGAACTTTGCAACACTAGGGTGATATTTACTTTGCAACACTAGTGTGATATGTACTTCTCCTCACTGACATATTATACTGTTTTGACAATATTTTTACATCGAAAATCACCTACCTAGAAGCATTATATAACTTTTATCATTTTGGAATTTAAAAAGGCCCTCACTTAATAAAAATTGTATGGTTTTGTTGGGTAATACCTAACGGTAATAGTTTAATACGGTTTTCTGCTATTATAAGGGTTTTTAAAAATTATCGATACTTACATATTTTAGACACTCTTCTAAATAAAACGTAAGTGGCGCATATCCAAAATATTCCGTTTTTTAAAAAACATTAGTAAACAAACTTACGGTACCTGGGAGTGAAAAGGGGTGCTGGGTGGGGTAAAATTGGTAAAACGAGTTAATGAAACTGAACATCACATGTAAAATTAAGTAAAAATTACAGTTTTTCCTCATATTTTTAAGAAAAAATATAAAAAATATGAAAATTGTAAATGCATAACCTAAAGTCCTAAAAGTAAGAAAAAACTACAACTAAACGTCAGTTACCATGCAAAATATGGAAAGCATTTGGCAACGTCGGAAGAGTCTGATTCTATTTATGAATGAATAAAAGAAAGTGGATTCATAAAGTGTGTATTAGCCTTAGGTTTAATTAGGGATTAAAAAAAGATTTAACTAGTTGTTTGAGTACACGAAGAAAGAGAGAAAGGAATTTGATCTATAGGCTTTTTTTCTCTGGCGCTTTAGGTCGAACGGTCAAGCGGCAAGGCTGCCTCTATAAAGTGCGTGCTCAAAGGTAGAAGGAAGATTTTTAATTTGATCTACTTACCTGACAACACTGTGCCACTGAGCAAGCAGTCAGTGAAAGTTGTTTTTGTGGTTATGTCTATTTTTGTTTATGTTTTTATTTTTTCAGAAATTTTATTATTACTCTTTTAATATTAGAAGAAAGCTTATACTGTGTAGTAACTTAACGTCAATAAAATTATTTTCGCTAATTTGGGTTCTACTGTTTAAGGTAAGTAAAAAGTATTTTTAACTATCACTACAATAAATATGTCACTTGCAAAACCAATAGCAGTTTTTAGAATGACATCATAATATATATCACACGAGTGTCGTAAAGTACTTTGCAACACTAGTGCTGTAAAGTACTTTGCAACACTAGTGTGATATATCGCATTTTCTATGCATGAAACCAGTGTGCTATTTGCTATTTTCACAAGTGGTCGTAGGAAAAAGTAGTTTTATTGAAAATCGTATTATGTTGAGATATACTTATTATTTTTATTGTTTTAGCACTTTTTTGTTTGTTTTTGTGAAAACCGCACCAAATACGTTTCCTAAAACTCGAGAACTTTTATTTGAAATTTAATTGTTGCTTTTTCACAACACGAAAAACGATTCCATGAAAAGCAGAGATTGCTTTCACAGCCTTTTTACATTTATCTTTTTTAATCTTCTTATATGTATACGTTTTGTAAAAGAAGACATAAAAGAGCCTTTGCGGATTTCAATTGTGAGATAAAATTTTGTGTTTTATAATAAATATTAAGAATGGTTGTTGTTTTATAATGTCACAGTTTAAAAATATTCTTTATAATAATATTTATGTTTTTGGTAATAGGACAATAACACTATTTAAAAATAAGTAATTTTACCATTTAATATTAATGAGATAAAACAAAAGTTAAGGCTTATATAAACGTGATTATTTTAACCGCACAATGAGGACCCAAAGTCTGCCACTTCTAAGATCCAATAGTTATTTATTAGATAAGTGAGTTATATTACATATAAGTCACGCAAGAAAAGTTTAACTCTCGAGCCCGAGGGGAGAAAGGTAATTTTCTTAAGTGACTTATATGTAATAACTCACGTGTCTAATACAAAATTTTATCCAACACTTTCGTATAAATCGTTTTTAATATCGAAAATAATTTGAAAACGTCATCCATTATTTGTTACTTGTCATTGTCAACACCAGCAACAAAATTTTGTATTTTTTGGAAAGAAACCTTGTTTGGTTGTAATGCATTTTGTTGGTAGCTACGGGTTTGTTTAGTAAACAACTTTGTAGACAAACATAAAAATGCTTTGCGAAATGGAAAATTGTGAAGTTCCTGCGGAAATTTTGAAAGAAGCTGCGGTAGCGACATGCAGTTTAATTCCAGAGAAGTCAAAACTAACGTACAATAAAGAATTTGAAGATTTTAAATCATGGAGGAAAAGGCGAGGAGTTGGTACTATAAATGAAGATGTTATTATGGCTTACTTTCTGTTTTTATCGAAAAAGTTGCTTCCTCATCAATGTGGACCAAGTATTCAATGATAAAAACGACCTTAAAAGTATATAAGAACGTGGATATAGGGAGGTATTGAAAAGTTGTCGCTTATTTGAAGAGCAATTCAAGAAATTTCAAACCGAAAAAGGCAAAAATTCTGGAGAGGCAATACATCGAAAAATTTTTGGCTGAGGCACCTGACGACGAGCACTTAATGTCAAAGGTATGAATTTACTTTAGTTTCTGGTATTAAATATTTATCTGTTCGGATTTTTATAGGTTGCATTGATATTGGGAATCGCTGGTGCATGCCGTTGTGACGAACTAACTCGCTTAAGTATTGAAGATATAGTAGATAAAGGCCAGTACATATATGTTTCTATACCTGATACCAAGACGAACAAATCGAGAAGCTTTACAATTTTAAAAGAAGGATTTTTGGTAAATGTGCTTGAATTATTTAGAAAATATGTGTCCCTAAGGCCAGAGAACACACCTCACAAAAGATTTTTTGTCAACTTTCAAAAAGGCAAATGCACTAGGCAATGCGTGGGAATAAATAAAATTTCGAAAATTCCGAGAGTAGTTGCTCATTATTTGCAACTACCTGATAAAATCTTATATAGTGGTCATAGCATGCGGCGTTCTTCAGCGAAACTTCTAGTCAACGCTGGGGCCAATATCACCAACCTTAAACGCCATGGCGGGTGGAAGTCTTCTACCGTGGCAGAAGGATATTTAGAAGATTGCATCTCTAACAAGTTTGAGATTGCAAGACGAATACAGGGTGAAGAGCGCAGCAAGGCAAGTACTAGTGCTGAAAGACTTCCTGAAGAACACTCCGCACAATGTAACGTTGTCCAAGATAAATCTAATATAACAATTACTGTTAATATAAACACGAATAAATTGTAGTATAATATATTAGTTGTTTTATGTTATTTTTTTAATTGTGAAATGTTGGAAGTAATAAAGAATTAGTATAAGTCACTAGTGAGCTAAAGTGTACTTTAGCTCACTAGTGACTTATAGTACACTTTATATCCTCAAAATCTGATCAATTATGTAGATATTATATGTAAGTGTTGAATAAACCGTTTTTAATGAATTTTAATGAAATTTAAAACGATAGTACTACAATTCAAAAAAAAATGGTTAAATTAACCAATAAAAAATCTCATCGTCTTTTATTTAATTTAACTATTGCAGATCTCTAATGGTAGGTTTACATCTGACATTAATTGCATGATATCTATGTCAAACAGATATTCTGGCTAATGTAAACAATAAAAAATGTCTATCAAACATAATTTTGACCGTTTACATTACCCAGAATTGTCTATCTGACACAAATATCATGCAATAAATGTCAGATGTAAACCTTCCATAAGAAACAATAGCAAGGTTTGTTTAGGTAAACAATCAGTAAGTTGATTTATTAAGAACCAATTGTTACTTCAAATAAATAAATTTAAGATTAAAACAACATTATCAATAATTTGGCGGGTAAAGTAAACAGAAAATAATATTTTTTCAAATTTACCTATTTTTCTGATTTTTTCCGCCAAAAAAGCCCTTAAAAATAAATAAAATTTCGTCAAAATTACATAATTGTACAAATTTCGTTAATTTGAGGAGATTCAACTATGTTTGATTTTTTAAGAGAAAAGACCTCCGTTAAAATCCAAAAAACATTTAAATAACTTTATTTGTAAATTTAATTTTTTAAGTATGATTCGTACAATGTTTAACTATTTTTTTCACTAAAACATCCTTTAAAAAATATTTTTTTACCTACTTTACCAATTTTATCACCGAAAACACCCTTAAAAATTCAGTATTGCTTTAAATTAAGCTATGAATCATTACTATTTAAAAATTATCAAAAATTCCACTAATATTGCCAATACCAATGATATATCTTTTTAAAACCAAATTTGTTGCTTTTTGGACACAACACCCATAGGTAATAATCTTAAATAATTTATTGTTAGTCTTACAAGCGTATGAGAATTAAATTATTTATTTAAAAGGCTGTCAAAAAAGGAAATAAATATCCAACACACAAATTTTATAAATTATTATGTCAAAAACTACTTAATTTTTTTATTTAAAGTATATCTTGTTATACATTGTTAAAAATATAAAAAGGCCTTTTTAAAAATGTCATAGCTAAATATGGTTCCCATTTAAAAAAATGCAAGATTATGTCGTAGCTTAAAAAAGGACTACTGCATTATATATCGGATTACACCTTTCTTTTAAGATGATAATTATCTACAAGTTTGTAATTTACACTTTTTTTCTATTTTAAATATAAAATTATATATAAATATAAAAAACAATTATGGAAAAAGTGATTTTCTTTAAATATCTAGTAAGTAATGGTTTTGTCTTATAAAACAAAAATTATTTAAAGTAAGCTCTAAAAACTACAATACTTTTCCCATTTAACCATCTCTGTAGCTATAGCGGTTTTCGAGATCCCTGTACTAAACATCAAAAAAACTCACCCTGTATGATTAAAAAATGTTTTTATGGTACAAAATTAAATCTGCTCTTAATTTAGTTGTCAAGTACAGCGGTAACTAGCCTACATAAAAAAAATAAGTTTTTTAGGCCACTCTACTAACTATGTATATTTAAATCTTAAGTAAAAATTCTAATTTTTCATTTTTTTTGTGTAATAGGTAAACTTAATAAAAGTTTATTTGGGCAGCCATTTTTTAACATATTTAAATTTAAAAAAATCATAAATATTGTGTCTCTTGTAACATACTATACTGTTTTATTTTTAACACGCTTTTATTAGCTTGGGTTGTATCTATCTATCTATCTATGTAACGGAATCTTTAAGCCTAATTTTTACCAACTTCCAGCGATTCAATTTCTTTGAAACTTTGCACACGTATCAAGGACCGATGACAATGCAATAATTTAAAAACAGTATCCCGTTATCCTGATTAGGACCGCAAGGATAAATAAATTCATTTACAGATCCTCTGTGTCCTAATACTACTCTTGATAAAATGGCGAAGGAATTTTTAAGTGAATAAACTGGAGCATTTATTTTTAAAAACTAATTGATATATCGAACTAAAAAATGAAAAATAAATAATAGTTTAAAAAAACTAAAAAACACGCTTTTATATGCCACCGAACTAAAAATTAGAAAATAATTTTTCATTACAAAGAGTTTGTCACTTCAGAATAAAAGCGTGGGGTGCTTAATATATTAAATGTTATAATTATTCTATTTGCAAATATCTATGAGGAAAAAGTTATGAAAAAATTGTAAAATGCACCCCACGCTTTTATTCTGAAGTGATAAACTCTTTGTAATGAAAAATTATTTTCTAGTTTTTAGTTCGGTTGCATATAAAAGCGTGTTTTTTAGTTTTTAAACTATTATTTATTAAAATTTAATACCGAATGTTTTAGTATTATTAAATATTCTTTATAAATCACATTTTTAAATAAAAACATAAATTATTAAAATTAAAAAAATGTAGAATAGTCTATAAAGTAAACGTTCTAACTAATTTCTCTTAAATCTACTATTAATTTAGTTGTCAAGTACAACGGTATCTAGCCTACATAAAAAAAAACAAATTTTTAAGCCACTCTAAAAACTATGTATATTTAAATCTTAAGTAAAAATTTTAATTTTTCATTTTTTTGTGTAATAGGTAAACTTATTAAAAGTTTATTTGGGCAGCCGTTTTTAATATATTTAAATTTAAAAAAAAATCATAAATATTCTGTCTCTTGTAACATACTATACTGTTTTATTTTTAAAACTTAATACCGAATGTTTTAGTATTATTAAATATTCTTTATAAATCACATTTTTTAAATAAAAACATAAATTATTAAAATTTAAAAAAAAATGTAGAATAGTCTATTGTAAACGTTCTAACCAATTTCTCTTAAATCTGCTATTAATTTAGTTGTCAAGTACAACGGATCTAGCCTACATAAAAAAAAAACAAGTTTTTTAAGCTACTCTACAAACTATGTATATTTAAATCTTAAGTAAAAATTCTAATTTTTCATTTTTTTTTTTGTGTAATAGGTAAACTTATTAAAAGTTTATTTGGGCAGCCGTTTTTAATATATTTAAATTTAAAAAAAATCATAAATATTCTGTCTCTTGTAACATACTATACTGTTTTATTTTTAAAACTTAATACCGAATGTTTTAGTATTATTAAATATTCTTTATAAATCACATTTTTAAATAAAAACATAAATTATTAAAATTAAAAAAAAATGTAGAATAGTCTATTGTAAACGTTCTAACTAATTTCTCTTAAATCTGCTATTAATTTAGTTGTCAAGTACAACGGTATCTAGCCTACATAAAAAAACAAGTTTTTAAGCTACTCTACAAACTATGTATATTTAAATCTTAAGTAAAAATTCTAATTTTTAATTTTTTTTTGTGTAATGGGTAAACTTATTAAAAGTTTATTTGGGCAGCCGTTTTTAATATATTTAAATTTAAAAAAAAGTCATAAATATTCTGTCTCTTGTAACATACTATACTGTTTTATTTTTAAAACTTAATACCGAATGTTTTAATATTATTAAATATTCTTTATAAATCACATTTTCAAATAAAAACATAAATTATTAAAATAAAAAAAATGTAGAATAGTCTATTGTAAACGTTCTACCTAATTTCTTTTAAATCTGCTATTAATTTACTTGTCAAGTACAACGGTATCTAGCCTACATAAAAAAAAACAAGTTTTTTAAGCCAGTCTACAAACTATGTATATTTAAATCTTAAGTAAAAATTCTAATTTTTCATTTTTTTTTGTGTAATAGGTAAACTTAATAAAAGTTTATTTGGGCAGCCGTTTTTAATATATTTAAATTTAAAAAAATCATAAATATTGTGTCTCTTGTAACATACTACACTGTTTTATTTTTAAAACTTAATACCGAATGTTTTAGTATTATTAAATATTCTTAATAAATCACATTTTTTAAATAAAAACATAAATTATTAAAATTAAAAAAAAATGTAGAATAGTCTATTTTAAACATTCTAACTAATTTCTCTTCCAAGAAAACCAAAAGTTTTTATTCAAAATTTAATTGTTAAGTTTTCGCAGCACGGGGGATGATTCCCTTTGAAAAGACGGATTTCTTTGGCTAAATATTTCCACATTTATCATTTCTAAATCATTTTATATTTATCCAGTTTGTAAAGAAGATATTAGCTCCGCCTTTGGCGGATTCGTTTGTGGGATAATACCGGATTTTTCAATTTATATTTTTATTTGATTATTGTTACCAAGCCATTCTTGTAGAACACTTTATAAATATCTGCAAGGTTTGTAAGAAAATATTTTACAAAAGTCAAATTAAACTAAAAAAATATACACGGTGTTTCTAAAGGTCTGTACCAAATTCTGCCACAAATTCCTTGAACCAAAATAAAAGGATGATGCAATTTACCTTAGTCAAATAGTTAATTATTTGCAAGGTACAGGGTGTCAAAGTTTTTATTTAATTTTTACTACTTTATTTACTATAGGATATTTTTTACAAAATCCAGTATTAACAGGTTTTTAAAGTGGTGAGTTACCATATGCTAATATTTTTGTCGTAATATGTAAGAGGAACCACGTGCCTTTCTTGACATAGGTTTAAAGTGTCATAACTTTTTTGTCCTGGTTTATTATAATTTTAGTTTAGAATTTTTTTCTTCTATATTTTTTGCACAAAAAAATTTCGCTACGAGCAGCCGTTTTAAAGATATTTAAGAATAAACATTTTATTCTATACAAAAGTTTGCCATTGCATTAATTCACGGTTTATCTAGGTCACCTGAACCAAAAAGGTTTGTACAAAATGATAACACAAATTTTTTGGGCCAAAGTACAAGGATCTGGTGCAATTTACCCTAGTCGAAAGTTTGCTGGTTTGCTAGATACAGGGTGTCAAACTTTCCATTTATTTTTTACGTGGATACCCTGTATCTCGTTAACGATTCACTTTTTAACTAACGCAAATGAGGTTAAATCTTTGTATTTTGGCGTAAGAAAATTGTTGTATTTACTTTTACAAATCTTTCAAAAAGACCCAATCCAATATTAAATTAAGATCCTGCGAAAAAGATATCTGCTGCGCTCTGCGTTTGTTTTCCAAATCAGGTTTAGTGATGGGTTTAGGAACCTGAAAACTGCAGTGAAGGGTACTATCGTCGGCAAAACTATGAATGAAATTAGTTGTAGACGAGAGAAGGTCATTGATGTAAAGAAGAAACAATGTTGGTGCCAGAACTGAGCCCTGAAAGACCCCAGCATTTACTTGGTAAAAGGTTGAAGAATGGCCTTCCACAATAACTGATATACTGATTTGTATTTAAAAATGAAATGTACATGATAGGACAAATCCTTGGCTTTTTAAAGAAAACTTATGTTTCGGTATGTTTAACACAAAAGCCACTCTTCACGTGCGAGGCTCAAATTTTAAGACAAAGTTACTGGTAAAAACCGCAATTCGCTATGTGTCGTTTACTCACTACAGCGTTTTTTTTTAATTTTTTGCGTTTTCGTTAATACTTTATAACTTTTTATTTTTAAATATTTTTTAGTTCTGTAAAAACTGTTTTATAGCAACTTTTTATGCAGATCGCAGATACGCTTTTTATATATTTTTTCTACAGTTGCGCATTTTTAACTTATCTGTTTAATTTTGTAAATTTTAATTGAAGAGACCTGTATATTTTTCAGCTTGAAAGTGTTTAAAAAATTTCCTTTTTAAAATGTTTTACAATTCATATTTATGTTTATTAGTTTTCGAGATATTGCTATATTTTTGTCGTAATATGTAAGAGGAGCCACCTGCCGTTCTTGGCATGGGTTTAAAGTGTCATAACTTTTTTGTTCTGGTTTATTATAATTTTAGTTTAGAATTTTTATTCTTCCATATTTTTTGCACAAAAAAGGTATACTTAATAAATATCGCTACGAGCAGCCGTTTTTAAGATATTTAAGATTAAACATTTTATTCTATACAAAAGTTTGCCATTGCATTAATTCACGGTTTATCTAGGTCACCTGAACCAAAAGGTCTGTACAAAGTGATAATACAAATTCTTTGCGCCAAAATACAAGGATCCAGTGCAATTTACCCTAGTCGAAAGTTTGCTGGTTTGCTAGATACAGGGTGTCAAACTTTCCATTTATTTTTTACGTGGATACCCTGTATCTCGTTACCGATTCACTTTTTAACTAAGGCAAATGAGGTTAAATCGTTGTATTTTGGCATAAGAAAATTGTTGTATTTACTTTTACAGACCTTTCAGAAAAACCCGGATGGCCTAAATAAAGCGTAAAGGAATGCAAACATTTTTTTTGTATGTGAAATTAAAGGTTTAAACTAAAATAATTTAGAAACAGTTGCTCGTGGCGATATTTATTAGGGATACCTTTTTGTGCAAAAAAAACAAAAATATCAGTTATTCACAAAAATCATAATATACCAGAGCCAAAAAGTAACGACACTTTGAAGTAAAGCAAAGTACTGCAGATGGCTCCCCTACATTAAACGGCAAAAATATGAGCAGTTGATAATTCCTTGCCTTAAGAAAACCCCATATGCCGAATAAGATAAAACATGTCCAATATTAAAAAATATATATTAAAAAAACTGAAATTAAATAAAAACTTTCACACCCTGTATCTCGCAAACAAATAACTTTTCGATTAAGATAAATTAGGTTAGATCGCTTTATTTTGACCCAAGGAGTTTATGGCAGCATTTTGTACAGACCTTTAAAAGATACTCTTTATACAGGGTGTTTCCTAAATACGGTACAAAACTTAAGAGACTGATTTTTACGTATTTTTATGAAAAAAAAGTTTATATAAACATTTGTCCGGACTTGCTGTATTTCTGTGATACAGGGCGTTAAAATTTAAAATAAAAGTATACAGGGTGATTCACGATCATAAAACTTAAGGGGGTGATTCTACTTGGCAAAATAAGGGTAGAGCTTCATATAATTTTTTTCAAAATGTCATTCGTTTTCGAGTTACAAGCCGTCCAAGTTCAAATTTTATTTTGTTTTTTTCGCTATACTGCATTTAGTTTTTAACCAATCCAGTTGATATTTGGCACACAAATCAAACTTTGCAGATTCTAAAATTTTAAGACAAAAGTACTTTTTTTAAATACAGCCAGAGGGCAGTTTACCTAAAACTTAAAATTTATTTACATCATAACTTTTTTATTTGATAGCGCAAAGCTGGTGGCGCGATTTTATAGACAATCAAAAACCTAAAAAATAAGGTACTTTTTATTAAAGTCGATAAACCTCACCGTTTAGGCACCAATACACATCAAAGTTTTTAATAATTTCAATTAAATTACCTACATACATAGAGGGTGTCCAGTAACTCAACCGACAAACTTTACAGGGCGATTCTACAACAGAAAAGAAGAAAAAACTTCATATAAACATATGTCCTAAACATCTTAGTTTTTGAACTACGGTGTGTTAAATAATTATTTTTTTATTTGTTACACACCGTAGTTCAAAAACTAAGACGTTTAGGACATATGTTTATAAATTTTTTTCTTATTTTTTGTTGTAGAATCGTTTGGTTAAGTTTGTCGGTTGAGTTACTAGACAATCTGTATATATGTATGTAATTTAATTGAAATTGATAAAAACTTTGATGTCTATTGGTGCCTTAATAGTGAGGTTTATCGACTTTAATTAAGATTACTTTATTTTTTAAGTTTTTGATTGTCTATAAAATGGCGCCACCACCTTATGCGATATCTGTCAAAAGAAAAAGTTATCATGTAAATATATTTTTTTAAAGTTTAGGTAAAGTGCCCTCTGGCGGTATTAAAAATAAGTACTTTTGTCTTAAAATTTTTGAATCTGCAAAGCTCGATTTGTGTGCCAAATATGAACTGAATTGGTTAAAAATAAATGCAATATAGTGAAAAAAACCAAAAAAAAAAATTGAACTTTGACGGCTTGTAACTTGAAAACGAATAACATTTTGAAAATTATATGAAGCTCTACCCTATTTTGTCAAGTAGAAGCACCTCCTTAAGTTTCGTGATCGATTTTTGAATCACCCTGTATATTTTTTAAATACCATAAAATGTAATCTTTATAACTACTAATTGTAGTATCTTAAACAACCCATTTTTGCCGTATTTAGCCTTAACAATACACAAAAGAAGGGTGTATACAACCAAGTAAGAAAAAACCAACAAGAAGTCATTAGCTAATGCCTTTTCGTGAATGCTGCTAATTGACATTTTTATTTAATTATCTGCGACAACCCCAAAGATAACTTTTTTAATGGATTTTTAGCTCAGAACTTAATAAAAAGAGTAGTTAGTTGTAAAATGGTTATTTAATATATGACATGTTGAGATGCAGAATTTTTTAATAAAGATAAATGATTTTTAAAGATGGTAATTATCCTATACTACCGTGTATGGAACTGCTGATCGGTGCAAGATAATTTCCTAAGGGTAGATGTTTTTCTACAAGCATCAAAGCATTTTTTTATTTTATTTTTTTATCTTTGGACAATCCACGAAGGCTAAAAGCCTAAATACTAACGTACCGTGGGTGTTTTAAGCGAGGTAAGAGGAAGTTTGTTCACACGGGACTTAAATACTTGACCATTTGGAAGAAAGAAAAGACCTCTGCGGGCAGCAGGTTCTACATTCTAGAAACTTTGGGGATGAAAGAACGCACAAAGTGGGAAGTTCGAGGCCTGTCCAGTTGGACCGTATAGGAATGCATACGCGCGAAACCACGAGTTTCTCTGTTGGGAACCGTGAGTGGAGGAACTATACTGGACAATTCTTCAGAGCAGAAGCCATGGAAGTACCTATAAAAAAGCGATAAATCCCCCACAGCCCGATGATGGGCAAGAGACGAAAGCCTTTCTGTAAGTGAAGGATCATTAATGAGACAAATACCTCTTCTTTGAATGGAATCTAGAATGCTTAGGGTTGTGGAAGACGCCATGCCCCAGATATGAGAACAATATTCCAGGGGAGGTCGGATTTGGGACACATATAAATTATATAAATTAGAAGCGGAAAAATACTTTTTGGCTCGAAAGATAAATCCAAGCTTTTTTAAAGCTGCCGTGGCTATAGATACAATGTGTTTGTGCCAGATAATAGGTTACTTTTAAATGTGACGCCCACAAGATTGAAGGTGTCTTTGCTCTGTTAAATCGTTGTGTTTGTTTCTAAAATGAGTAAGATATTGGCCAAATTTATGTATAAACATGTAAATTTCCATTTCAGGAAAAATATATTAGCTAAAAAACCTGATTTAACTTCTGTTTTTGTTGTGTTAATGAACTAAAAGTTCCTGGTTGAACAGTGGAATGCATAGCATACACTAAAGGTTTCAGTGTTCAGTGGGCTTGTTAAGATTTGTTGGTTATACTAAGATTTTTTGTTAATGATTGCTGCAGAGAGAGAGAACTATTTATGTTAGAAATTATGTAATATAGTTGAATAAATTATGGTGGAATGTGTTCATTATATAATGGGGCTCTGTGGTAAAGAGGCTTATGTATTTTGTTGTGATTTTGCCTTGTATTAGCTATGTTTCTTGTCAGATCTGATTCATGTATTTTGAATCTATAGAATTTATCTGTTATTTCTGTAACATATTGCATAATTGTTTGGGTGTTTGCTAATTCATGCAGATCATCTATGCGTATATATCTGTCTGATCTTGTGGCAGATCTTAGAATTTTATTTTGTACCCTCTGCAACCTGTATAGTTGGGTGTCGGAGACACCCGACCATACAGGTGCAGCATACGTAATTGCCGGTCTAATTATGCTGTTATATATTACCATTTTGTTTTCTTGCGATAAGTTTGATTTCGGTGATATTAGTGAATATAATGATTGCTGCGCAAGAAACGCTCGTTTGAGCACGTGATTCACATGTGACACGAATTTAAGTCTTTGATCTATTATTACACCAAGATACTTTATTTTCGGCACAGGAGTGATGGGGATATTGTTTATACGAATAGGAACATTGATTTTATTATTTGTAAATTTTTTGGTTAAAATTATGCATTCTGTTTTTGTTTCGTTTATTTTAATCTTCCAATTCGTATAATACGGGATTAGGAGATTTAGGTGGTATTGTATATGAGCCCTGGCCACTGCTGCTGAGAACGAACTGGCATAAATCAGCGCATCATCAGCATACAGCGCCAGGTTTGTGGAGGGGAATTTCGGGATGTCGGAAATGTAAAGGTTGAACAGGATGGGGCTCAGCACGCTGCCCTGCGGGACTCCGGCGTGCGTTGCCCTGGGAGTAGAAAGGGAATTGTTGACCCGGACTTGAAAAGTCCTTTGGGATATAAAGGAATGGATTAGGGTGATGAAATGGAGGGGGAAGTCATGGTAGGTGTAAAGTTTATAGATCAGGCCATTGTGCCAAACCGCGTCGAAAGCTTGTTTGATGTCTAATGAAACTAGAACCGTGTTTTGTTTAAAGTTAAACTTGTCAATTGCATGTTGCAGCACTGCTGCGACAAGCATCATGGCGCTGAGTCCCGGTTTGAACCCAAATTGTTCAGGTGGGATTTTTCTTTCAAGATTTCTTTCGCGCACTTTTAACAAAATGGCCTTCTCTGTAACTTTAGCAGGAGTATTTAAAAGGGCGATAGGACGGTAGGAAGAGGGAAGTCTGGGATCCTTGCCGGGTTTGAGGATCGGGATTATGATAGCATGTTTCCACTGTCGTGGAAAATGCTGGAGAAATAGGACGGCGTTAATGATGTAAAGGAATTGTATGAAGGATTTTTTAGGAAGGTTCTTTAATATGATGTTTGGGATTTCGTCTATTCCGGGAGCTTTGTTGTTAGGTAGGGATTTTAGAATAGATGATAGGTTACTAGGAGTTATTAGGAGCTTGGCTAATACGGAAGGGGGATAGGATATTTGTGCCTCAATAAAGCGTTAGCTTTATCTGAAAATAAATAAGTATTTGGCCTCAGCAGGATTCGAACCCACCTCACGTCCGTTGTGCGCTCAACGACTTAACGCTTTACACGCTAAGCCATCACCGGACCTATGGTTTGTTAACTGTAACACGATTTTTGGCACAATGTATAAAAATTACATGTAATTGCGCGTTTGCCTAGTCCGGCACCCGAAACGTTTGACATTGACAGGATGGGTTAAAACGCTGCTTTCATATATGGCCGTATGAATATAGAGTAGACGTGGTAGACTCGTCAATAGCAACCCCTAAAAAGTTGTAGATGTGTTCTTATCATGAAGTATATTTCATTACTGGCTTAAGGACTATAAACAAAGCCTAACGTAAAAGTTAAATAAAAGTTACAACCTTTGATCAAAAAGCAATATTACTAGTTCGCTATTCATAGGTTCCTTCTATCGACCACCGACAATGCAATAATAACCGCAATTTGCTATCTTGCGTCATTTGCTAGCTGTTATTGATTCTTTTTAATTCTGTAAAAATATTTTTCAGTAACTTTTGCAGACATGATGTATTTTTTTAAGGTAACGATTTTTCTATTTACTTTTTCGAATGGTAAATTGAATACCCTATTTATTTTTCGTAGTAATCAAAGTCGCGAAAAAATCATAAAACACTCATCCTTTGCTTATGAGTGGCCAGGTTTTGCAAAGCGGGGACACATTTAACCTTGTGGGCGTCACATTTGAGAATAAACTTAACTGGCATAAACACATTGTATCTATAGCCACCAAGGCTTCAAAAAAGCTTGGATTTCTTTTCCGAGCCAAAAAGTATTTTTCTCCTTCCAATTTATACACTTTGTATGTGTCCCAAATTCGACCCTCTCTGGAATATTGTTCTCATGTCTGGGGAATGGCTTCCCCTACAACCCTCAGTATTCTTAATGCCATTCAAAGAAGGGCTGTTCGTCTTATTAATGATCCTTTACTTACTCAAAGACTTCCTTCTCTTGCCCATCGTCGAGCTGTGGGAGATCTATCGCTCTTCTATAGATACTTTTACGGCTTCTGCTCCGACGAATTATCCAGTATAGTCCCTCCTCTTGCAGCTCCCAACAGAGAAACTCGTGGTGCCGCGCGTATGCATCCCTATACGGTTCAATTGGACAGGCCCCGAACTTCCCATTTCGTTCGTTCTTTTATCCCTAGAGTTTCTAGACAAATCATCAAGTTTTTAAGTCCCCTGCTAACAAACTAGGCTTTAAGCCTTCGTGGATTGTCCAAAGATAAAAACAAATGTTTAAGGCAGAAAACTCCCTGATAAGTTTTGCAGACACATTATTGCTTTTTAAGGCAACTATAGTATTTAAAATTATACCTATATGTTGTCTAAAACATCAAAAAATAATAATAATACCTATATTTTATTTAAAACACTTAAAAAATTAATTATATAAAGTAAAACAAGAATTTACATCATTTACGGTAGCCTACCGCCCGAACGAACGAATCACCTTTTTATTAGAGCTAGTAAATAAAGTCAGATTCTAACAGTTCGCTTTTGCTTCCACGAACGAACAGATGAGAAGACAAATGTATCTGGTAAAATTTAATTTTTTATTATTTTGAAAGAGCATTAAATATAGAAATATTAAAAGCTTCAACGATTAATACCTATGGCTCTTAGGGCCTTCTATTTTAATTGGAATTAACATGTACTGTTAATATCGTTAGTGCTTAGGTGATAAGCATGACATAAGGAGGATAATTTACATTAGAACTAATTATGTTTGGTATTGCAATTAATATTAGCATATGTAAATCAGAGCACCTAAAGGACATGTCTTAAATCTTATGGAATCTGGTGACCAGTGGGATAAGATTTTCAGTATTTATTATACAGGGATTTTCAAATTCATGGAAACAATTATTTATAAAATCAAGAGGATAATTATTATTTTAAATTAAAGTATCTTTTAAATCATCTTTTCATTGTTAAATGAAAATACAAAAAATGTCATTTATAAAATACCTTGCGAATGCAATAAGTTTTATACAGGTGAAACTTGTAGACCATTAGCCAAACGCATAAAAGAACACAGATCATACATTAAAAACACAGTTCATAAATCAAAAATCTGCCAACACGCATTTGATAACAATCATAAAATAAACTGGGATGCTTCTAGTATTTTAGTAAAGGAAACTTGTTCTAAAAAACGTAAAATCAAAGAAAGTGCGTATATATTATTAAATAAAGATAATTGTGTAGCATCAATTTCAGCTAATTTAAATAACACTTGGTTGCCTTTGCTCGATACTGAAGTATCTTCAGGAAAGCTAAAAATCAATTAACTCATTACCTTTTTTGTCTTACAAATAATAAATACACCAGTTACTTATGTCACTCATGACACATATGTCAAACTATTTTCAGTTTGAGATTCTAAAAGCACAAAATTTAATCATTTCTAATTTAAATATTAGTTAGTTTTTTATTTTTTAAGTTCATTTTTAATCTTGACAACGGTGGCAGACTTGCCACCGAAACGTCGTTTTTAATTCGATTTTTTTGGATTTTTTGGAAGGTTTTTCTTTTATTTTGTTTCAGGCGACCGGCAAGTTCATAGGGGTCAATAGGGCTGAACAGGGTCAGCTTGTATACCCCGGGACCAGGACCGAAGCGGTCCCATTCTTTTCAGGCGTGTACCTAACAAAAAGACCATCCAAACCTTTTTTGCCTCTGTATTTTATAATAAAACTAAATAATTTTTATTTTTTTAAGTTTCTGCACAAAAAGACATATGTAGTAAATATCGCTACGAGCAACTGTTTTTAAGTTTTTCACATTAAATATTTTATTCCATACAATTTTTTTATTTTATTTCTTCACTTTTTATCTAGGCCACCAGGTAGTCTTTAAATGGCCTGTACTAAATATTACCACACATTCGTTACGATATCAAGGTTCCTATTATTTTTTTTTTTATTGTGACACTCTGTATCTCGCAAACAATAAAGTTTTTAACAAAGGTTAATTAAGTTAGCATATTTAGATCGAAAATCTTTTATTACTGAATTTTATAAAAAAATATATAAAATTACCTAAATATTAAAAAAAAACTAAAATTAAATAGAAACTATAAAGCCTGTATTTTGAAACGATGAATTTTTTTAATGAGCTAAATTGCGTTAAATTGTTGCCTAAGGATTTTGTGCAGACCTTATAAAGACACCTTGTATACTGATGTTAAATTTTACCTTTAAAACATCAGGTTAAAATGCTTTTTCTTTCCGGTCAGACAGAAATTGGCAAAACATAAATGGAAAGAAAATATTTTCCCAACTTAATCCGCCGGTACATTTTCCGAATGCTTCACCAAAAGTTAAGACTAAATTTGACCGCCCAAAGTCCAAAGCATCTGTCAAAGAATAAAACGAGACCCTATTCAAACAATAAAAGTAATCGTTTCAGAAACATTTATTCTCCATTTGTAATGCTGGATATCTTTTGTCGAACTCGACTACAAAGGGAATATTTTAGGGTTTGAAAATATGGAATTAATCAAAGACACCAGGACGTATTGGTAAATTTTGTTTTTTTTATTTTTACGTGAAAATAGGAAACAAATACTGCACTAGTAGAAAAAATTGGGGGATATAAGAAATATTTTAAAGATTTAAGTTTTTTTTTATAATGAAATGATTTTCTTCAACAAGAAAAGTTATATATATAGAGTAACTAAAAATTTTATAAAAAGAAATATTGACCAAATACCGTCAATTTTGTTTTTTAATTTATATAAATAAAAAGTTTATAGTATGTAGATAATGCCACAGCAGGGTTGGCTGCATAAAACCTGCCAAACATGTGTATACAGCTTAAGGGTATGTATTAAGCGTCATTTATTTCTCAAAAAGTTTTAAGGGTTCTTAGAGGGGTTAAGGTAAATATTAAAAGAAAAAATGGCACGCCACTTCATTTTTCCAACATAAAAATTATTTTTCAAATCCCTGTTTGGTTTAAAACAAATTTAATCTTCTGTTTTTTTGCTTGATGTACGGTTTTTGCTTAAATAAATAGAAAACATTTTTTGGCATTGTCAGTTTGTATTCCTATTTATTTTTTAATAAATAGGAATACAAACTGACAATGCATCCAAAACACAATCATGTTCCTTGTCGCGATAAGAGTCATCAAATACTCATTCTCTACTTATGAGCGGCCAAGTTTTACAGAGCAAAGACACCTTCAATCTTGTGGGCGTCACATTTGAAAGTAACCTTAACTGGCATAAACACATTGTATCTATAGCCACGGCAGCTTCAAAAAGCTTGGATTTCTCTTTCGAGCCAAAAAGTATTTTTCCGCTTCTAATTTATACACTTTATATGTGTCCCAAATCCGACCTCCCTTGAAATATTGTTTTCATATCTGTAGCATGGCGTCCCCCACAACCCTAAGCATTCTTGATTCCATTCAAAGAAGAGCTATTCGTCTCATTAATGAGCCTTCAGAAAGGCTTTCCTCTCTTGCCCATCGTCTGGCTGTGGGGGATTTATCGCTGTTTTATAGGTATTTCCATGGCTTCTACTCTGAAGAATTGTCCAGTATAGTTCCTCCACTCACGGTTCCCAACAGAGAAACTCGTGGTTCCGCGCTTATGCATCCCTATACGGTCCAACTGGACAGGCCTCGAACTTCTCACTTTATTCGTTCTTTTATCCCTAGAATTTCTAGATTGTGAAACCTGCTGCCCGCGGAGGTCTTTCCTTTCCCCAAAATCTTCAAGTATAAGTAACTTCCTCTTACCTCGCTTAAGACACCCACGGTACGTGAGTATTTAGGCTTTTAGCCTTCGTGGTTTTTCCAAAGATAATAAAAAAATAAGATAGGAATTTGACCATGCCGAGAAATAGGCAAGATTATTTTTACGCGAAAACAGTACATAAAAAAAAGTCAAGATATCAAATTTGTTTTAAACTAAACGAGAACGGTAAATACATACCCTTAAGTTAGCTGTTTACCCCTGGTTGGCAGGTATTAGGCCCAAGAAAAAGGTAGCCAACCCTGTTAGGGTAACGTCTATATACTATAAACTTTTCATTTATATAAATTTAAAAAAATAACGGTCTTCATGTCAAATTTATTTTTAAATTTTTAATTACAGTATATTAGCGCAGGATATGGTTTGCCAATTCCCCGGAAATTTATTTAATAATAACTTTTATTTCTAAAAAGAAAATTCTTGTTCTTTATATAAAAAACGAAATTTAAGCAATGTAAACTGAAAACAAAATTTATTTAAAAATTGGAAGTGTCTGATTGGTATATTTAGTAATGGTAAATCTTCATCTTTCACCCTAATAAATACTGAAGAAAAAAAAACGAAATTTTTTAGAGTCTTTTCGAACTTAGAAAAAAATTCAACTTAAACATTTTACGGATAATTTGTTTATTCAGCTTTAATTTGCTTTATTAATAGTTCAAAACAACCATTTTTTGCTGAGATAATAAATTTTAAATGGAAAAGATCTTTTTTCCTTAACCATAAATATTAAAGGAATCGCTGATCGCACAAGCAAGGGTTTAAAAATTTTGAACACATTCTTCATAAAAGTCAGCTACGGTTTTTCGAATTTTTATCCTTTACAATAATTTGAAAAATTAAGAAAAAAGGATTTTTAGTGGCTTTTGGGATCATCAGCCTCTAAATTGGAAATATCGAGAAAACTAGTACCGTTTTTCACCTTTTCTAGTTCAATATGCCCATAAACACCTCACAAAGTTTCGATGTTTTTCGATTTAGTTTTATTTGATCGAATTTTTAAAAATTTAAAAGATCACGCTTTTATCTTAAAATTATCGTATTCTTTAACAAAAAGTATTTGGCCAATTACATATTTTTTACAACTACCTCAATATAAAATCGTTGGTTAGTTTTGGATAGTGATAGTGAGGTATTAACTAAACTTAATAGAATGAAAAGTACAACAAAACTAACAACTTAAAAATAAATTATATAGAAAAAATATTTTAAATTGTTTAGTGATTTTTGCTAATTTGGCCAGGATTATTTAAAACATCCTGTATGGTATATTTTCTCCATTTAACTATAGATATATAATTTTTAGAAATCATGTATCTAATTTTACCAATTACTTAATTTTTTTATTTTAATAACATTTTGTATAATGTATAAAATAGCTTTATTTTTATATACTTCATAAAAACCCTGTACATAACGGATTTTTTATTATTACTGATTTTTGCTAATTTGGCCAGTATTATTTAAAACATTCTGTATATTATATTTTCTTCATTTAACTAAAAATATATAATTTTTATAAATCCTGTATCTTATTTTACCAATTACTGTATTTTTTTATTTAAATATATAATGTATAAAATATCTTATTTAATATACATAATATTAATTCCCCCTGTATTTTTTTACTGCACGTATGTATATAATATACGTAGAATACGGAGGCCGATTGTGCCTCTGCTTTTTTCACTGCATGCTCACTCAAGTCGGAGATTGTGCCTCTTTGTCGCTTCCCGTTTTCTTGCTTGCACTTCAAGCATTAAATGAAACGCGGCGATATAACACGGCAACATAACGCGGCGAGCTAACGCCGGCATAAGTCATGTTTTTGGTGCTTGCTGCTGGGTCTATCTATTGTCACATAATCTGTCAAAAAAACCAAGGCTGGCGCGCAAATTTGACCGTGTGTATTAAAAAACTGCCACATCTGGCTTGGCATGCAACTCGATGGCCGACTTTGATTTTTCGTGGCGCACGTCGTGCAAACTTGTGCATGTGTAGGACACGTCAGTTAACGTTTCAGTTTAGGGACGTCGTTTACGGGGTTATATTGTTGGTTTTGAGTTAACAAAATGGCTCTTTGGCGCCGGGAAGATGTAATGTATAGGTTATCCATGCTTTTGGAAAGTTAAAAGTAATAAATACATTGACAGTTTCCGTTCGTTCTCGGTAGTGTTAAGACGTTGGAAGAGAGCTTATACCGGGCTCTCACGTAAATTCGTGCATGGAGGATGTAGAAGACGCTCTGGTGCCCCGAGGAAGATAGGAAACTCACTGCTAAATTGAAAAGGCATCTTTTTTCTGGAGCTAGGCACTGTGAGTGAAGATTCCTATAACCTGATGTTTTTCTGTTGGGCGTACTGCACGAGGTATTCTTCAATGGCGGAGAATGGAGGCGGGCGCTGCGGGTGACGTCAGTACTGAAAGAAACCGGTTATGCGCGATACCAGCAGCAGCTCTTGGGAAGATGGCCGCAATTTATGCATTTCATAGCTTTGTTATTGACATGTGCTAGGAATTTCTGGGAGCTACAAAGCTCGACTATCCAGAGGTTCCAACGACAAAGTCCTGGAAAACTTATAAGCGACATCGCTTATATGATCGGAAGGGAGAGAGCTGGCGATTCACTAGCATGAAAGCCATAAACAAGCAAGCAAGCAAGCAAATACATTGACAAAAATAAAAAACCTTTTCGCTGAATCACGCTTATGTTTAAATTGATCACGCCACCTACTGCCAAAACTGACGCAGAACGGACAGGTACATCTGAATCGTGGGTATCAAAAGCTTCATTTGACATTTGCTTTCATGCAAGTGCGTTTCAGGTTTGCATGACCGTGTATACCCCGGTTAAGACGTTGTCACGTCAAAAAATCCTTCATGTTTTGGCCAAATATACATAAACATACTGTATATATGATACACAAAACACTACACACTTTGTATAATGTATAAAATAGCCAAATTAATATACCTAATATTATTATATATATATTACTTTTTTTACTGCACCTATTTATTTACGTAGGATACGAAGGCCAAGCCAAGCATTAAATGGAACGCGGCGACATAACGCGAAGACCTAACGCCGTTATGAGTCATGTTTCTTGGAGTTGGCATCCGGGTCTATCGAATTATAAGACGTTGTCACGTTAAAAATGCTACCATTTTGAAATTTAAACAGTTTTGAACGACATTTAACCCTTCAGCGGGAGCGTACTTACAAACCTATCGAGCGGGCGCGCTGCGATACCCTATACCGCATCCCTACTTGCTACAATTTTTAGCATTTTTATTGATTTAATTATTGAAATTTTTATTTGGACATCAAGTCACTATTGTTAAAGAGAGTTTTACGATCAAGCAATACCAAAGCAATATTTCAACTTTATTGTGCAAAAAAATTAACAAACAATTTCAGAAAAAAATATTGTAAATAAATAAACGTAAATGAAATGTTACATAAAGAACATGATAATAATTTCAAGTAGCTCAGTCGTCTTCTTTCATTGGTGGATATTTGCAAGTATCACATTGGATTAACTGTGCATACGAATTTTCGGCAAGAATTGCAAAATGTGGTGGTTCTGTTATTCCTATGAAGTCCGCATATATGACACGGTCCAATTCGTCTCTTATTATGCTAGTGCTAGTGTGTGATTAATTCCAAATCTGTATCATTTCTTCTTCTTTCACTGATTGTTCAGATTCGCTATCGTACAGATTATGTTCGATAACCTCATCTTCTCCTTCACTTTCATTAGTAAAATCAACGGGATTTTCTTCTTCCTCTTCGTCATATAAACGTAGAGCAAGATCTTTCAATTCTTTGGGATGCAAATAGGGTCTTGAATACTTTGGAGGCCTGTAAAAACAAAAAAATAATGAGGATGGAGCTAAATTATTTTGTAATTACAATAATTTCAACATAATATGAACTTAGATATTATATTCCTAATGTTGACAACAAACGATTTAAAAGAATAATCCAATACGCAAATCAATAAAAAACATAACAAAATAGAATAATTGTTTACTTACATGACCAGGCGCGCCGCGGAACGGAATGCCGCAACTCTGTAGTCGTTCAATTCACGGATCGATTATGACTGAAATTAACCTAGGACTCGCACAATCTTTGCACCCACTGTTGCCAAATATATTCACGCACATTGGCTTACCGCGAACGTATGGTTTTCTGTTCTGAAACTTATAAAATTGCGGTATAAAATTTGAGCGCGCCCGCTCGAGGGTTAATAAAATTATACAAAATAAATAATGCATTATAAAAGCCCGGGTATAAATTGGCGTCATTTGTGCTAACTTGAACCGTAGAAATTAGTAACGTGAATCCACACCTAAACATGGTTGAGTTCTATTGCAACAAGCGCAATTGTGTTTATGCTAGACATACGATGCAATTGTTCTAGAATTTCAGACAATGCAAAGACTTAGCGCGTTGTAAATCGTTTTATTGTACTCGGGGTTTTCAGACATATGTTGCAGAAATTAAGTAATGGTAAATGTTATGAATTTTCTTTTGAAAATCGAGTCGAAAGAAAATTAGGTGAGAAGATTCGTTTACCTGTAAACAAATTGGATTAATTTTCTTTAAAAAAATAAACTTATACAACGTGTCCAAGATAAGAAGGGGGCCAGTATGGGCATCTTGGAAATGGTAAGAGATACGAAGTCAGTTAAATAAGAACAACGTTTTATGTGCCTAATAATATGTCGTTTGGAAAGTTTTAAAATTTTGAGTATTTCTGGAGATATTCGAAAATTTAAATATTAAATTTGCAGTTGCGCATATTTAGGATCTTTCCATCGTACCATCAATGTTAAAAAATAAATATCTACTCCCAACTTAATAATTTACTTTTTAAGGCTTTTATGTTTTACCCATCTATTATTGATCTGTAATACCTTAGAAACGGAATATGTTATTGAAGCAATAATACCTGCTATCACACCTAGGGTATTATAAGCGGGCATTATGATAATGCCCGCTTATAGTGCCCTAATGCGCTAATATGGAAATTCTATTGCTTATCCAATTTTATTTCTCCCACAATAAATATCAAGTTTATACAAACATATGTATTAAAATAAAATCAATAACTTACCAGTTCCTGAAAATATGCCATTAAAACGGTTTCGGTTATTTGAAGAATTGCGTTCGCATCTTTCCAAATACCAAATATGCCATACTCCCGATCATACTGTTGCCTTGATTTAACTGGCAAAAGATTTTCGGTCGTTTTTATGGCCTTTTCTCTTATATTTTGTGGAATTTTTTCCATTTTGAGCAAATCGTTAAATAAAAAATGCCAACTGACTAAATGATAGAAAGCTCAAAGTCAAACTTAACACCAGTCATTATCTACTTACGTATACAGGTACAAATGCAACTTATTTTTTATATTGCGAATAAATAATGAAATTAATCATTGAAAAACTCTTTTTGGGTAAAATATAAAGCATTGTATGCACCACGGGCTTTACTGGACTATAATGCCCATCAGGTCGAAATCTAGCCCTCGGGCCAGAGGCTCTCGGGCTATTTCGACCTTCAGGGCATTATAGTCCTAGTAACGCCCTTGATACATAAATAACTATTTTGATATTTTAGAAAAAACAGTTAAAAATTATCAAAGATGTTTTGCTTGTTGTTAGATTTACCTAAATAAAAAAGCGGAAACAAGTTTCATATAAAAATTGTTACTTTATA
Source organism: Listronotus bonariensis (assembly GCA_014170235.1). Classification (NCBI taxonomy): domain Eukaryota; kingdom Metazoa; phylum Arthropoda; class Insecta; order Coleoptera; family Curculionidae; genus Listronotus; species Listronotus bonariensis. The sequence goes on along the minus strand of JACEGR010004658.1, from coordinate 51,724 downwards.
AGTGAATCAGTTAATCATTTAATACTTGTGGATTTTTAGTTAATATTCTTTACATAACTTTTTATTATTTTAAAATGCAGAGCTTACCATTCTTAACAAATACTGAAAAATACAGGGCCGTATTACGAATAAACCATAACGTCAATTTAAAATAAAATTGGCTTTAAAATTTCAATATTAAAATATCAGCACCGCATTTTAAAAATATGGGTAAGTAATGCTAGCGAATTTTCTCTACGAGAAACCCAACTCATTAAAGGCTTTTGTTTAGAAGAAATTAATAGTTATGCAATGGCTTACATAACGGCTATGCTTCGGCTGGGCAAGGTGCAAAGACTAGCCTGCCTTGGCATAGCGGGATACATTAAAAGTACACCAACAGCGGTCTTGGAGACCCTAGTTGACCTCCCGTCACTGCATATAGTGGTACAAGGGGAGGCAAGAATGTGGATATACAGACTGAAAAATAACCTGAGCAACACAAAAGTTAGATCAGGACACATGGAAATAAAAATATCATAAGGAGTCCCATAATGGATATGAGGACAGACTATATGACCCCACAAATCGTACCCAGAAGACCCTTTCAGGTGACAATACACCCAAGGGAGAACTGGGCAAATGAAAATTTCAGACTCTCTCTTCGAGGTCAAACCTGGTATACGGACGGGTCCAAAACCGAAGAAGGGTCAGGAGCAGGTGTCTACAGTGAGATGGGAAACACAGCAGAAATTTTTGCGATCTTACAATGTGCCAGGATTAACAACCAAAGGCCTCGCATAAATTGTACAATCAACATTCTTACGGATAGTCAAGCAGCCCTTGGTGCACTAATTAATCCCAAGGTATCGTCTTGGCTGGTACTAGAATGCCTCGAGGAACTCAGGGAACTGGCGGAACGCAACAACACGAGGTTGATGTGGATGCCAGGGCATTGCGTAATTCGAGGCAATGAAAACGCAGACGAACTGGCTAGAAGGGGGCCAGAACCAGTCCTTGGAGTGCCAAAGAGTACATTCCGGAGTGCGGTACAAAACTGGGTAAAGGACCAGCAAAGACTGCACTGGGAAAGGCTTCCTCAACACATGCATGGGAAAATATACATCAGTGGACCATGCACAAAAAGAGCTAAAGAACTACTCAAAATGTGTGAAAGAACACCTAAATAAAATGGGATTATACAACGGAGATCTGGACTGCAGATTATGTGGAGCACAGACCGAAACAGTATCCCACATACTGTCAGAGTGTGAGGCACTGGATCACAAAAGACAGGCAATCTTCGGGGATATTAGAGTGCCCCCGGAAACATATGGTACGCACCCAGCAGACCTATACCGCCTTCTTCAAGGAACTAGGGTACTGGAATGGGTACAATAAAACGGGAGTTTGGTACAATAAGCCTTCAGGCTGCAGACGGCTCCCTGGGAAAAAGAAAAAAAATGGCTTACAAACGTCATTTTTAACATAAAATAAGGAAGATGACATCAACTTCCGGTATAACTGGAAGTGGTAGAGCTGTAAAAATATTTTAGTTGTATGTCCTCCACTAACTTTATAATGTAACTAAATTTTTAAAATTTTCCAAAGGGTACTTTTTAAGAAATTGATCATAGCATTTCCCGGTGGGACACCCATACTTCCTAAACTATTGAAAACTGGATATATAAAATGTGGTATTTCTAATGTTCTTTGAAAGATCTTTTAGACGCTTATACAAATTATAGGGTATTCCATCTATTGAAATTTGTAATTACTACATTTAACCTAGCTCGGTAACTGTGTGTCGGCGTAGGGAAAATCTGAAAATTAAAACAAAAATAGGAAGGGGGTTCCCCATACAAAATAAAAGGATTTTTGATTGTAGCGTTTATACCGTTATGAGTAGATATTTGATATGATAAGATGATCCGTGGTGTAGTGGTTATCACATGCAAAAGGTACCCGGTTCGATACCGGGCGAAAACATAACTTTTTTATTTTCTTTTAATTATCAATAATAAATTGACAACTAAAATAATATTATTTCCCTTGTTGTGTTGCCACCCCAATAAACAAAGTGAATACGCAAGCATGAAAAAATGAAATGGTTAGTGATAATTGTAGTGTTTTATATTACTTCTTTCTTTACAAAAAATAATGATATTCCACCAAAAACATAAATGTGAAAATAGTAAGCCAAGTTCAATACTCAAATTATGATTGGCCGTGGGCTTCGCCGCAAAAAAAAAAGATCCAAATGAGTGCCAAGGTCTGTAGAAAATCCCTAGCTTGCCAATTTAAACAAACTTACATTTTGACTAATAAGGAAAATGGATACTAAAGAAGGATACTTAGTTGGATGACCCTGTAAATCCTTTTAGGATAAGTTTATTAATCTATTTCATAATATTTTGTATACTCTCATTTAATATCTACTAACAACAAAATATGAAGATAGCCACAACAAGGCCTTATTTCAAATAAATCGAAACGTAGGGCCTAATTGGCTTTTATGGGCCGAGGGGAAAACACAATATTGGTCAAAGTTTTGTTATTAAGCGAAGACAAAGCAAGTTTTAATTAACTTATTGGGGCTTCTTAAACCATATTCTTCATAAAAGTTTAGTTTAACAAAATCGATTGTAAAAATATGTTCGATGTAATTTTCGGTGGTTTAATTAGTTTAGATCAAAAAATATTTTTATGTGCAACCATGTATGTATTGTGGTCATTTCCCACTATTGGTGTATCAAGACATGCGGCAGCGTATTAAGCCTACTTTAAGCAAGTAAACTGGCTACAGCGCAAAGTGTAATATAACACGAAACACTTTTAACCCCTCCATAACTCAAAACCTATTTAACTTACTTACATAAAACTATGTAAGTTTATTTATACCCATAAGGACAACTAGAAGCCCAAATTTTATAAAGTTAGCTTAAATGGTTTTAAAGATATAAAGGTCCAAAAGTCGTCAATTTTTCCACTGACTGACTTACTGACATATACTTTAAAAACCCATTTGCAGATAACCCAGAAAGATAACATTTGGAACCCAGCTCGGTAACTGTGTGCCGGCGTAGGAAAAATCTGGAAATAAAAATAGGGAGGGGGTTCCCCATATAAAAAAAGATTTTTGATTGTAGCGTTTAAACCGTTATAAGTAAATATTTGATATAATAAGATGATCCGTGGTGTAGTAGTTATCACATGCGAAAGGTACCCGGTTCGATACCGGGCGAAAACATAACTTTTTTATTTTCTTTTAATTTATAAATTATATATTGACAACGAAAACAAAATTATTTTCCTTGTTGTGTTGCCACCCCAATAAACAAAACTGAATACACGAGGCATGAAAAAAATGAAATGGTTAGTGGTAATTGTAGTGTTTTTAACACGCTTTTATTAACTTGGGTTGTCACTATCTATCTATGTAACGGAATCTTTGAGCCTAATTTTTACCAACTTCCAGCGATTCAATTTTTTTGAAACTTTGCACACGTATCAAGGACCGATGACAATGCAATAATTTAAAAACAGTATCCCGTTCAGCTCCAGCATTTTCCAGGAAAACCGGAAAAGTGAAAAATCGTACGTTCTGGCGGAGGCGCCAGATTAGACAATTGAATAATCGAACTTGACAACATTTGCCGACGGGTTGGGGACCGGGATAAGGTTGGAACACCTTAGTTAAACAAGCGTGCGTCCACCCATAGGACGCAACCCCTCGGCAAACGACAGGAAGACCGTGGGGTTAACAAGAACCCCCGTTAAACGGGTACAAACCCCGTTACATGCAGACCAACCTGAAACTTGTTCGGAGTAGTTGCGTTATGAAACCCCATGCAACAGTGAAGCTTTAAATGAAATGATTAGATTACGAAATAGTTCGTGAAACATTTCAATATCACATGACCGCAGAAAACTAATTGATATATCGACTAAAAAATGAAAAATCAAGAATTGTGTGCAAAAAAAGAAGGAGGAATACTGTGAACTGGTTAGTTCTGGTTAGTTTTCAATTTTAGTTTTTTTAAACTATTATTTATTTACTTCTGTCTTTACAAAAAAATGATATCCCACCAAAAACATAAACGTGAAAATAGTGAGCCAAGTTCAATACTCAAATTATGATTGGCTGTGGGCTTCGCCGCAAAAAAAAGATCCAAATGAGTGTTAGGTTCTGTAGAAAATCTTAATATGTATTTATGGAAACCAAGTAATATGAACAAGTATTGGACTTTTTTTTCGAGCCAAAGAGTATTTCTAATTTATACACTTTGTATGTGTCCCAAATCCGACCTCCCTTGAAATATTGTTTTTATGTCTGGGGCATAGCGTCCCCCACAAAAACACGTTCTATAATAAACATTTTAAAACTATAGATAACCATTAACAATATTAAACAAGTTGTGCCAAAAGTTTTCAATACAGCCCTTTGATAATTGGAAAGCATTAGTTCCACTGCCCAGCAAAGGGAAACTTTTTCTGTCGATGTGGATTTAGGACGCGTCAATAAATTAATTAAAACTTGGCTTGTCCGAGGGTTTAATAACGCTCTCGAACCCATATTGTAGTCGCCCTTTTGGTAATAAAAACAGACTAGACCGTCTGTTTTGATTATTCGAAAAAGGCTGTTTTTTTTTATGCAAACGCCTGTCTAATCTTGGCCAATAGAGTAGAAAATGTTTTAAGTACTAAACGCTACGGGGATAATAAACTACACGGGGTAAAGCTAGGGTTACCTTGTCCGAACGTTTAATATCGCTGTCGGACCCAATTATAGTCGCCCTTTTGGTAATAAAAACAGACTAATCCGTCTGTTTTGATTATTCGAAAATTGCTGTTTTTTTTTTACGCAGACGCCTGTCTAATCGTGGCCAACAGAGTAGAAAATGTTTTAAGTACTAAACGCTACGGGGATAATAAACTACACGGGGTAAAGCTAAAGTTACCTTGTCCGAAGGTTTAATATCGCTCTCGGACCCAATTATAGTCGCCCTTTTGGTAATAAAAACAGACTAATCCGTCTGTTTTGATTATTCGAAAATGGCTGTTTTTTTTTACGCAGACGCCTGTCTAATCGTGGCCAACAGAGTAGAAAATGTTTTAAGTACTAAACGCTACGGGGATAATAAACTACACGAGGTAAAGCTAGGGTTACCTTGTCCGAAGGTTTAATATCGCTGTCGGACCCAATTATAATCGCCCTTTTGGTAAAAAAAAACAGACTAAACTGTCTGTTTGATTATTCAAAAACTGCTGTCTTTTTTTTCGCAAACTCTTGTCTAATCGTGGTCAATAAAGTAAAAATGTTTTAAGTACTAAGCGCTATGGGGCTAATAAACTACACTGGGTAAAGCTAGGGTTACCTTGTCCGAAGGTTTAATATCGCTTTCGAACCCAATTATAGTCGCCCTTTTGGTAATAAAAACAGACTAATCCGTCTGTTTTGATTATTCGAAAATGGCTGTTTTTTTTTACGCAGACGCCTGTCTAATCATGGCCAACAGAGTAGAAAATGTTTTAAGTACTAAACGCTACGGGGATAATAAACTACACGGGGTAAAGCTAGGGTTACCTTTTCCGAAGGTTTAATATCGCTCTCGGACCCAATTATAGTCGCCCTTTTGGTAATAAAAACAGACTAATCCGTCTGTTTTGATTATTCGAAAATGGCTGTTTTTTTTTACGCAGACGCCTGTCTAATCGTGGCCAACAGAGTAGAAAATGTTTTAAGTACTAAACGCTACGGGGTTAATAAACTACACGGAATAAAGCTAGGGTTACCTTTTCTGAAGGTTTTTATATCGTTCTTGGACCCAACTATAGTCGCCCTTTTGGTAATAAAAACAGACTAAACCGACTATTTTAATTATTCAAAAATGGCTGTTTTTTTACGCAAACGCCTGTCTAATCGTGGCCAACAGAGTAGAAAATGTTTGAAGTACTAAGCGCTTCGAGGGTAATAAACTAGACGGGGTAAAGTTAGGGTTATCTTGTCCGAAGGTTTAATATCGCTCTCGGACCCAATTATAGTCGCCCTTTTAGTAATAAAAATAGACCAAACCGTCTGTTTTGATTATTCGGAAATGGCTGTTTCTTTTTTAACTTAAACGCCTGTCTAATCGTGGCCAACAGAGTAGAAAATGTTTAAAGGACTAAGCGCTACGGGGTTAATAAACTACACGGGGTAAAGCTAGGGTTACCTTTTCTGAAGGTTTAATATCGCTCTCGGACCCAATTATAGTCGCCCTTTTGGTAATAAAAACAGACTAATCCGTCTGTATTGATTATTCGAAAATGGCTATTTTTTTTTACGCAGACGCCTGTCTAATCGTGGCCAATAGAGTAGAAAATGTTTTAAGTACTAAGCGCTACGGGGTTAATAAACTACACGGAATAAAGCTAGGGTTACCTTTTCCGAAGGTTTAATATCGCTCTCGGACCCAATTATAGTCGCCCTTTTGGTAATAAAAACAGACTAAACCGACTATTTTAATTATTCAAAAATGGCTGTTTTTTTTACGCAAACGCCTGTCTAATCGTGACCAATAGAGTAGAAAATGTTTTAAGTACTAAGCGCTACGGGGTTAATAAACTACACGGGGTAAAGCTAGGGTTACCTTTTCCGAAGGTTTAATATCGCTCTCGGACCAAATTATAGTCGCCCTTTGGTAATAAAAACAGACTAATCCGTCTGTTTTGATTATTCGAAAATGGCTATTTTTTTTACGCAGACGCCTGTCTAATCGTGGCCAATAGAGTAGAAAATGTTTTAAGTACTAAGCGCTACGGGGCCAATAATCTACACGGGGTAAAGCTAGGGCTACCTTGTCCGAAGGTTTAATATTGCTCTCGAACCCAATTATAGTTGCCCTTTTGGTAATAAAAACAGACTAAACCGACTATTTTAATTATTCAAAAATGGCTGTTTTTTTTTACGCAAACGCCTATCTAATCGTGGCCAATAGAGTAGAAAATGTTTTAAGTACTAAGCGCTACGGGGTTAATAAACTAGATGGGGTAAAGCTAGGGTTAACTTGTCCGAAGGTTTAATATCGCTCTTGAACCCAACTCCAGTCGCCCTTTTGGCAGGAAAAACAGACTAAACGGTCTGTTGCGGACCGTTTAGTCTTACATTCTAAAAAAACCGTTTTTTTTCTACACAAACGCCTGTCTAATTGTGACCGATAAAGTAGAAAATCTTTCAAGTACTAAGCGCGAAGGTGTTAACAAAATACACGGGGTAAAGCTAGGGTTAGCTTGTCCGAGGGTTTAATAACGCTCTTGGACCCATATTATAGTTGCCTTTTGGCAGTAAAAACAGACTTAAACGTCTGTTTCGATTTTTCGAAAGAAACTGTTTCCTCACGCAATTTTTTTACCCAAGCGCCTGTTTAATTGTGCCCTAAGAACTTTTTGGTTTCAGGTTTTCAGATCAATTTTTACGTATGCAGGTAAATAAAAGATAACCATGAAAAACAAACGCATTGTAAATTTAGGCTTTTTAATAGAAAGCTTGCATTTGCTTTCCATGGTCATCTTTTATTTACCTGCATACATAAATGTCGTTTGTTACATTAAATTTCTGAGTAATAATAAAACCTGATCAAAACGTTCTTAGGATAAAACAAAATACAAAAAAAATTTATTAATATTGTTTAAAGTAAATCATGATAATTTTTTTCATGGCCTACTTTCAACTTAATATCAGCAAGAAATGACAAAATATGCAATATCACGGAAACTAATAATATATATTGTAATATACTTTTAAAAGGTAATTTTTTAAGTACTTTTAAACTGAAAAAATATACAGGGTCCTTCAATTAAAATTTTCAATTAAATAGATATGTCAAGAATGCGTAACTCTAGAAAAAAATTAATAAAAAGCATATCTGCAATCTGCATAAAAAGTTGCTATGAAACAGTTTTTACAAAACTAAAAAATATTTAAAAATAAAAAGTTAGAAAGTATTAAAGAAAATGCAAAAATTTTGGGCGGCCATTCTTCAAGCTTTCAACAAGTAAATGCTGGAGTCTCTCAGGGCTCAGTTCTGGCACCAACATTGTTTCTTCTACGCATCATCGACCTTCTCTAGTCCACAACTAATTCCATTCATAGTTTCGCCGACGACAGTACCCTTTACCTACTCCAGTTTTCAGGTTCCTAAACCCATCACTAAACCTGACTTGGAAAACAAACGCAGAGCGTAGCAGATATCTCTTTGCAGGATTCTAATTTAATATTGGATTGGGGCGTCAATTTTAATGCATCCAAAACACAATCATCTTCCTTGTCGCGAAAAGAGTCATCAAATACTTATCCTCTACTAATGAGCGGCCAAGTTTAAATAAAAAAATAACCTATCATGTAGATCGGAATAGGTTGTCATTATTGCCGGTAAGTCAAAATGGTTTCCACTGAGCTAACACCAGCTCCCAGGTGAAGGGTTCTTCCCGAGAACCTGACAAAACATTTCTGAGAAGAGGACCGCCTACTTTGAAGAAATAAACTTGTATATATAAACTATATTGACTTGTAAAATAATGTATAATAATAAATAGATTTTAAAATTGAAAATTGAATTGACTTATTTATAAGTTGGTAGGAAATTTAGTGGTTAGCTCAACACCAGACGGACAAAGTGCAAAATGTATCGACGCTGAAGGCCACCAAAGGACCAGGGCGCCGAAATACACTTTGCCGTGTCCTGCGCAACCGTAGACATGCGGACCCCACTCAGTTAGTAGGTTCAGTAGTGCCCCTGGGTGGGGACGAGGTCTTAAGTTGTCGCTCATAGGACCGTGGTTCGGAACCCACGTTAAGCTGTAGGTCTGGCAGACGTAAAAAGACAGGGCGCGCAATAAGCCGAGCGGCTTCGGTGCATGGGTTATCCCGGCCCTATTCTAATCTAATCTAACAAACCATAAGGCCCCTTGACGTTTTGGGTATCGGATTGGGCGGGTTTCGTAACTGTAACCCTTACGATTTTTGGCACGACGTTTAAAAATTGCACGTTAAACATTGTGGTAAACTAGTCCGACAAAAAAATTGAAGCGTTCGTCCAGTTCGAGAACCGAAACATTTGACATTGACAAGCTAGTTTATCGGGCCCCTGCCATATATGGCGATATGAATATTCGTGGTAGACTCGTCAAAAAGAATACCCCCAAAAAGTTTTAAAAGTGTTCTTATCATGAAGTCATTTTTATTACTGGCCCAGGGACTATTACCATTCTAATTAAACCAAATCTTACAAAATCCATTATTTTTTTTATTTTTGCATCCACTATTAAAACTTTAAATTGCTTTATTTTCTTCATAATAATCCTGCAAAAAGCTTTGTTACTTTATTTAAATTTATTTCGCGTCAAAAATCTTTTTAAGTCTTAAAAATCTGATTGATATCCATCTTCCGCGGACCCCTTATAAATTATTTGACTAAATTCTTTTGAGAAAAAGGATCCTAATGGCAAAATACATTAATCATCACTCTCTGCTAAATTTTCTGTGAAGGTGCCCGTGCCTCCGTCCATAAAGAATGAATAATTTCTTATTGACAAATTGTTTTTGTTGGGGCCCGCTATCTGATACGACAAGCACCAGTGGCGAATCAAATGATTTTGTTTTTAGAACAAAAAAATGTTTAAAAATCATAAAGAAAAGTAAAAGACGTGACTGTGTCTGACATGTGTGAACGCGTCAATAGTAAGGATTTTTTTCACTGAGACTGATAGAACCTAACGGATCGGGACTAAGACGTGACTCCTTCATTCTATAGTCATAGAATTTTTGCCATAAAAGCTCCTTGGAAACTTCGGTTCTTTGTTCATGAATCGACATAAGTTTAACCCACATTTCAGCTGCATTTTTGCAATTCACCAAGCATTTTAAGTATCACTTCCGCCCTAGAACTCTTGTCGTCCCAAGATTTACATTCTGCTGAGCAGGTATCTCGTGGTTGTGACACACTTCCATCCACAATCTCCAGAAGTTTGACTTTAAAATGATGGACACACAAAATTTCCATAATTGAAAATTTGATTTATCAAACCGCACAATACCGGAGCTTGTATATTCTGTTGCCATTTTTTTTCTTTTTGTTTTTACGCGCTTTTATCACGCACTACTATACCAGATACTTAGCACTTTAATACTGAAGTTGGAAGCTCATCAGACGCGATATTAATTAGTCACAAATTGGTCATAATTGGTCAATGTTTTGCACTAATTTGTCAGCGGTAAAATAGACTCTACATAACTTGTTTTAAAATTATTACTTGTTACATGGAAGTAGGTAGCACATCAATATCAACAATCGGCGCCCATTAAATGCTATATAAATTGGACACTTAATGAGGGTTTTCCAGTACAGCATCTACGGTGAGATTTATATTTTACCATAAATTAACGATAGTTGTTCTAAAAAAGGCTTTTGCTTTCTGTGTTCATAATCATGGACCTGGTACAGTCACTTTGACAAGTTTCTGTGAGGCAGGCGAAACGCGTCAGCGGGAGGGTCATGGTAAATATCATGAAATTTTCTTAAATGTCCATAAAAAAAAAACGAAAAATATTTATGTATGCAACTTTTTGTTTACTATTTATTTTGACACTAGGCATATCCATAAAGAAGTTTTTGTTCAATAAAATGGCACACGTTTTAATGCAGCAATAAAAATAATGTTGATATTTTAGAAAGAATTTATATTATATAAAATTTGAATTTTATTTAACATTTAAATTGTTACTTATTAACAGTACCTTTTTGTCGATGGGAAAAACAACTATAGATTTTTAAATATGTCAAAAAACTGTTATTATTTCTGCTTGTGGAAATCGTTTGCATCGTATCGGATTATATATTTTTCGTTATGCTTGAATTATTTTCTTTAAAATAAAAAAAGTAACCACGCTTGGAAATGTCAAAATTACGTTTTTTTACAACTTTGTAGCCCATAACTTTCTTTGCGTCCTTATCAAATTATCAGATTAGATCAGATATACACTGTTTAGCATGTAATTAACTCACCCTATCTTAATCTGTCGCCCTCAAAAATTTCTGATGGCTATATTTTTGTTTTTTACGATCGGCTTTGTATACGAGGCTCATATTTGGTGGAGGTACTTAACCGGGAACAAGGTATCCTCCAGTATATTAATCTGACAAGCTGTATTAAATTTCGAAATCCCCTGTTAAGCTCCCCTACCATTAGATGAGATTAAAAATATATATATTTTTTTTTGTTTTTTTTTGCCTTATTAAATAGTACAAGACATTTAAAATATTCTCCTAAAATTTCAAACAGATCCGAGTAGAATTCTAAGAGATAGACCCTTTAAAATTTCACCCATCAATCAAGTCATTTTAAAACTTTAAACGAGTTTATCTTAAAACTCAAAATATCCCTACAAATGGGTTTTATTGTTTTTCAAAGTCTGTCAAAAAATAACTTTTTCCTTCGTCCAATAACAAGATTTATCCATCTACAAACAAAATATTATTGGATTTTTTTAATTTTGAATAAACCAATAATGAGTTACGCTGTCCCCGGCCGGAGCATTTTTTGAGACGTTAAGGGAAATGAGGTACCAACGGTTGAGTTTTCTGAATTTTTAAATAACACATTCACAAAATACTGCTTAACTATGTATCTTTGAGATGATGAATTGTTTAAATAAAATATATGATTGCGTATATTTAAAAAAAATAGTAAAAATACCCTTTTTTTTTAAACCTTGAAAACCTACCTAACCCCTTAAAAAATAGTTCAAATTTTAAGCAAGAAAATGTAATTTTAAAACTTAGCCATAGTAGGTATTACCTTGTCTTAAAATTAAACCTGTTGCGCCACTGTAACCAAGATTGTAGGGGCGCGATTATATTCCTTTGAGGTAAAAGTAGTCCGGGTGATAAACGAATTTTAAAATAAACACGATAAAAAAGATCAAATAAGCCACGAAAAACTCAATTTTGTGTTGAATAAAAAAACATAAAACAAGGTTATTATGACTATGTCTAGACTTCTCTTTATAGAGTTTATGTGAGGTTAATAACGAGAGATTTACATAATATAACTAAAATAAATAAATAAATTAAGTTAAAATTATTAAATAATAATAGTTATTTATTAGATAAGTGAGTTATATTACATATAAGTCACGCAAGAAAAGTTTAACTCTCGAGCCCGAAGGGCGAGAGAGGTAATTTTCTTAAGTGACTTATATGTAATAACTCACGTGTCTAATACAAAATTTTATCCAACACTTTCGTATAAATCGTTTTTAATATCGAAAATAATTTGATAACGTCATCCATTATTTGTTACTTGTCATTGTCAACACCAGCAACAAAATTTTGTATTGTCTATAATTCACTAGTGAGCTAAAGGGTACTTTAGCTCACTAGTGACTTATAGTACACTTTATATCCTCAAAATCTGATCAATTATGTAGATATTATATGTAAGTGTTGGATAATATATTTTTTAAGATTACTTAATGAACTATAAGATAAGTAATTAACAAAAAGTTACACAGCCCCACAAAAAAAAAGTTGAAGGTACAAAAGACTAAACCATGGTATATTTATGTTTTAAGGGACACTGAATCAGGTCAAAGTTACGGTTATTTTAAGACCAAATCGTTAAAATTTATCAGAATAGACCACAATCGTGGTATTTTTATCTTTTGGCGTCGCTGAATCAGAATCTGGGGTCTGTTTGACCCCATCAGGTGACGGTTGGGGTGATTTTAAAGTCAAATTATCAAAGTTCATCAAAAACAAATCACAATCGTGGTACCTTTATGTTTTTGGGTTGCTGATTTTGAATCCAGGGGTCGGGAGGGGGCGGATCTAGTTAACTACGGAGTTAGTGACCCAAAAAAACCTTAGGGTATTATAATTTGGGACCAAATTTGATAAATTCTGATAAGTTGACCTTAATATGACCTTGATATCCACCTTATGGAGTCAATTTGACACGCATTTGGATTCAGCGACCCCGAAAACATGAATATACCATGATTTTGGTTTATTTTTATAAAATTAAATAATTTGAGCCTGAATATGACCTGATGGGGTCACACTGGCTTTGGATTTGAAGTTAACGATCGATAAAGATAACATGATTGTGGTTTATTTTCGATAAATTTTAATAAATTTGACCCTGGAAAGACTTTGACCATGATCTGATCGGGTTAAACCGACCCCAAATTCGGATTCAGCGATCCCAAAAACATAAAAATACCATGGTCTCGTATTTGGGAACCTAAACTTTTTTGTTTTGTGGGGCTCTCTTAATTGGGGTGTGTGTTTTAGTTGGCGTTACATAAAAAACTTATTTATTATCCATTTTACAGAAAAATAAAAATATATTCACACAAAACCCACTGCTTGGTCCAAAATCTAAAAGCCAACCATCATATATTAAATTGTATCAGACATCTACGAGGTTTGGCAAAAAAGTGATTTTTGTACTAAAGATATTTAACTGTATTTTAATGATATTAAAATTGTATTTTAAAAAGATGTTTAGGAATAAAAATAACTTTGTATGCAAACTTATCTTAAAAAAATCAGCATCAACGATAAAAATTTACCATTGAACACTAGTTTAACTTATTCAATAATTACACAAACTTCATAATAATATTATAAATAAACCAATAAAATTACTAAATATTTGCATTATGTAAAAAGAAACAAAAAAAATGTTTTTGTGAAATAAACAAGTTTGTATATTTAAATGTTATTTCTAATATTTGGTAGTTAGTATTTAGCTAAAAAAATTATTTTTTATTCTGCTAGTGCATAAAATAAGGAATGAATAAATTAAAAAAATATATATAACAGTTCTATGCTATGAGCAGTGGCGTATTTACCAAAAGACTGAGTAGGCTGAAGCCTATGGCGGCGTTTTTAGGGGGGCAGCAGACGTGTTTTAGGGAGGCGGCAGATTTTGTACTTAAAAATAATTTTGTGGATTTCGATTTTCATTTTGTACGTAGAAATGAAGTTAGGACCTTTTTTTTTTGGTCTTTATTGGTATTATTTTTCAAGGAAAAAGAACAGATGGGCGACGAAAATAAAATAGCCTACGGGCGGCAAAAATGTAAATGCGCCTCTGGCTATGAGTACCTAATATTAACATCCGACATCAGACATCTTATTTTCGTGCCGGTTAACAAAAGATAGAGCTGGATTTACTAAAAATCGCTTGCGGTGAATAATATACAGTGTGTTCCATTTAAAAAAGTAGATTTTGCAATAAGTCGAAAATCCGGTGTTTAATTGTTTTCTTGTTGGCAGCACGTTATTCAGCGAAAAAATACTACAACTTTACTAATTTAACCGGCTTCGTATCTCCAATAATAAAAAAAATAGCAATAGTGCCGACGTAAAAATGATCACCCTGTAGTAAGGGATCCCTGGACCATTTTTATCATTTATTACTAACAAGCAAATTTTTCGTATGTGACATTTTGACTAGACTTTCAACTTTTTCGTTACAACAATTTTCGTTGGTTCTAGCAAACATGGGTAACAGGGATTAAATATGTTTATTTGATGAATATTAAAAACCAGAATAACGTAGTTAGCAATTTGTTGGACAATGTGGGCGTTAAATAATATGTTTGTGTAACTCTTAATTTTCTTAACTAAATTATTAATACGTTTTCAAAATTCTTTTATTTTTCAAGAAAAAACCATACACTTTCAATTTGGCACCACAAAGCTGCGCGCGCTCAATGAAAAATGTGAAGAGACACTTTGTTACTGAGCTCCAACGGTGCACGTTGTCAAAATTTAAAAAACCTAAAATTTCGAAATATTCTTTTTGCTATTTTTCGCAAATAACAGTCTTTTGAAAAACAAGTTATTAGTGACTTGCTGAAGAACGCAGAGACATAAATCGAGGTAAGGTGCCGCCATTATTATTCCTTGAATAATATAAGGTTCAGTTTATTTCTTTTTTAAATATTAAATAACACGCTTACAGTCCCGTCTTATCGAAGGAAATTAATTTTCTTAGATTTTTCGACAATACACAAACATAATATAATATTTAATTATTAGAAAAAAATCAGCTGGGTAATAGTTATTTTTCACGACATCGTTAATCATACATAATGGTAATAGGGGGCTCTTTGATGAAACCTTAAATTTTGTAAAACAAATGTTTTTTCGATTTATTTATACAGTGTATCCAAGTTGGTAGGGAATGTATTGGGATATTGGAAACTAGAAGAGATAGAAAGACGGTTAAATGGGAAAAGTTATAGACCATTTAACCTTTTTTTGTTATTTTGAAAAAACTAAAAATGTGCATTTTAGCAAAAGTGCTGTAGTTTTTTATTTCAAATAATTTTTGGAATCCGTAAAAACATTGTTAGGGTAACTTTTTAAGAGGAATACATTCCTGTATTTAGATTTTAATTTTAACGTTTCGGTTTTAAGATATCATCATCAACTTTTGTTTTCTTATGGCCGCCATTTTGTTTTTTTCTACATTTTCAAATAGCGTTTTATTCCCTTTAAAATGATGTATAACACTTATTTAAATTTTTTTGTTTTATGTCAAAAACATTAAAAACCATTTTTGGTCGAGTTGGCCATGACTGCCTCTAAAAACAATTGCGAAAATGTCGTTGCTAAGACAGAAGTTGTCAAATATTCTCATTTAGTTACATATTTTATTGTGTTTTTGAAAAATTGTGTTAAACGTATCCACAAAATGCCGGAAATTTTTTCAAACGAAGAAAAATTTGACATGTTAGTTATTTATATTAAAAATCACAGAAATGCGGAGAATGCAGCAAACAATTATTTGGAAAGTTTTCCCGAAAGACATCAACCTGGGAAAAAATGTTCTCCACACTTACTACCAACCTACTTGCATATGGAAGTTTTGAAAAACCTCGACCAAAAGAGTATCAAAAAAATAATGAAGCTCGAAATAGAAATATTTAAGAATATTTTGCCGATAATCCTACATCTTCTACACGAGTTGCAAACGGCGAACTTAACATTCCGAAGTCAACCATACATCACGTTTTAAAATTATCCCATTATCGCCCATATAAACCCACCCTTGTACAAGGGCTTAATGAGGGTGATTTTCAAAGAAGACTTCAATTTTACCATTGGTATCGTAATAAATGTGAAGAAAACCCAATTTTTTTTTAGAAAAGTTTTATGGACGGACGAAAGTCATTTTACAAATTGTGGCGTATTTAACAAACATAAGCACCATTACTGGGCTGTTGAAAATCCCCAATTACGGGAACAACGTTCGATTTGGCTTTAACGTATGGTGCGGAATTTATGGTAATAAAAACATATTAGTTATTATTTTTACTTTTTTTATAATATATTTTTAGCAAAATTACTTAATTGGGCCTTTTATTTACGAGCAGACACTGAATGGCCAAAGATATCTTGAGATGCTGCAAAACGAAATAATTCCAGCAATTAGGGAAGTAGTTCCACCAAATGATTTTAACAATTTGTGGTTTCAACAAGATGGATGTCCCGCTCACAATTCTAGGGAGGTGCACACATTTTTATCGGAAACTTTTGGTGAGAGAATTATCTCAAACAATGGGCCTGTTCGGTGACCTGCCAGGTCTCCAGACATCACTCCTTTAGACTTTTATTTATGGGGTTATTTAAAAAATGAAATATATGAATTTGATCCTCCTAAAAATGTACAAGTTCTTGAAGACCGTTTGCAGGATGTCCTATTAAGTATAAACAGAAACACTCTTAACCGCGTTACCAGAACTGTTTTAAAGAAGTGTCAAAAGTGCATTGAAAAAAATGGTGGACATTTTGAACTGTAGCGTTATTTTTGGCAAAATTATTATTTTTTTATTATTTTATTAATATTTATTAGTTCCCTGGTTGCAACTCATGTAGAAGATATAGGATTATCGGCAAAATATTTTTGAATAATTCTATTTCGATTTTCGGTATTTTCTTGATACCATTTTTGGTCGAGGTTTTTCAAAACTTCCATATGCAAGTAAGTTGGTAATGAATGTAAAGAGCATAGTTTTCTTAGGATTTATATTTTTCCAATTGTTAGTGCAAATTAAAAGAAGATAAGTTTGATTTTTGTATTGTTATAGGTTGAGTTAAACACAATAATATAAAAAAAGTAAATATACTAATTTTTGGTAGAAAGTACAGCTTTATATTATTATTATTAAATATTTTAATCTGTCATTACAAACAAAGTAAATCTCCGTCTTTGTTTGGGTACATAGGCTTTTTAAAATCAAAATAGTTTTTAACATAGTTTATTTTTAGGAATCAAATGGCAATTGTTTATAAAGCTATTTTCCTATGCAGTCATGGCCAACTTAGCAAAAAATTTTTTTCCTTTTTGACATTAAACAAAAACATTTTAATAAAGTGTTGCACATCATTTTAAAGGGAAAAAACGCTCTTTAAAAATTGGCAAAAAACAAAATGGCGGCCATAAGAAAAACAAAAGTTGATGATGATATCTTAAAACCGAAGCGTTGAAATTAAAATCAAAATGCATGAATGGATTCGTCTTAAAAAGTTGCCCTAACAATGTTTTTACAGATTCCAAAAATTATTTTAAATAAAAAAACTACAGCACTTTTTCAAAAACGCACATTTTCAGTTTTTTTAAATGGTCTATAACTTTCCCCATTTAACCATCTTTCTATCTCTTATGGTTTCCAATATCCCAATACATTCCCTACCAATTTTGGACACAGTGTATAGTTACAGAAAAAATAAAACAATAAAAAAATTTTCGTCATTCGTCAAATCAACACATTTAATTCCTGCTACCCCTGTACGCTACCCCCAACGAAAATTGTTGTAAGGAAAAAAGTTGGGCTTTTCATCAAAATGAAGCTACTCACGAAGAATTAGCTTCTTAGTAATGGTGGTTAAAATGGTCCAAGGATCCCTAACTAATAGGTCTTTATGACGCTTGAATAAGTCCCCATTTAGCATCGTTGGCTCCCGTACTACTATAAAAAAATATAAATTTTAAGTTTGCTATTACAAACAGCGGAGCAACTAGGATTTTTAAATTGCTATATCTAAAAACTGAGACATGGGACCCACACCAAATGTATACCAGGTGCTATCGGTCGTAAAAGAAACACTTTAGTAAAGAAAATTTTTATTTTGGAATTTGCGAAAAAAGTTGTTTTTTTTTGCAAAGCCCCCCAAAAAAATTAAAAGTTTTTAAAGCAAATTTTCTTTTTGTATTTGTTTTGTAAATTTAATCACGTTTTATCGACAAATCCTAAATTTCGCAAAAATAACTGCATTTTTTGTAAATAGAGTTATTTAAAAGTTTCGCATAAAAAATTGTAGAGAGAACAAAATTTAACTGGCTATAGTATTTTGAAAAATATAGATAATTTCATAAAATTTAATATTTATTAATAACATTTGAACAAGTTTACAAAAAAAAACAATGAAGAATTGGCCATTAAAGGTTTAGATTTTGTCTGGGAGGCTAACCAAAAACGAACTTTCTTTCGCAAATTCCAATATAAAAATTTTCTTCACCAATGTCTTTCTCTTTATGCCCATAGTATTAGATATATATTTGGTGTTGGTCCATCAGTGCCGGCTCGCGGGTCAGGTGTAGTGCAGGAAGGGAAAAAAGCGCATTCACCCTTTTAGCAAAATTGAAAATACTCAACTATCAAAAGTTTAAGTAAAAAGTCTTAATATCTAAACTCACCTAAATTTTATACACCAAATCAATCCTTTTATCTTTTATTGCAGCAAATTTATCATTTATATCTCCATAAAATGGTTGAGTTTTTATCAGTTCCTGTAGAAGCTCCTTTTGAATTGAAATATTGGTCAAAGATAAAAGCCTATCTTGGAATATAGTGTTTCTTAAGAAAGTTTTTAAACGCTTAAGACAAGAAAAACTCCGTTCCACTGACACGCTTGTCGACGGTATCGTTAAAATTAGCGAAAAAGTTTATACGCCTCGGTAAAAATGTCTTTATTTGCGCCAACTTGTTTCACTAACTGCTGCAATGAAATATTTCTATAACTTTTATCAGCAAATATTAGGCCAAGTTCATTTTTGAGCCGCTGATTTTTTGAAATGATTCTGCATATATCTATCCAATAAATTTTGAAAAGAATTAGTGGGAAAGTTTGGTTGTACTGGCCAAACTTTGCAGTATCGGCAAGACAAGGAAATTGTAGTTTGTAACAATATTTAAATCTTACTTTCATTTCCATCAAAATATGATTTAATATTTTATAGAGAAGTGCCATGTACTGTCCTTTAATTTCTTCCTGTGAAAAATCACTGTTGCGAATATTACTCAAACGAAAACAATCGAAATAATACGTGAAAACCAACAAAATGACCAAAACCTATAATATCTGCACAAAATTATCTGTTTAAGGCTAGCGATTCACCAAGCAATATACCTAATACTGCCACCCGCGATTCTGGCCGCCGGCAAGTATTGCGTTGTCATGGCAACGGAGCGTCAAAGCGTAAACAAAACCCCACATGAGGTGCATCTTCGGTCCGTTTTATATTTGCAATACACTTGCTGGTCGCGGATTGCGAGGTCGCGTTACTGAAAGCGGAGGAAAGCGACTCGCACCAGCGGTCAATTTATATACTAGATTTTCCATGGCGAATTTTACAAATAAGGAATAGAAATGAGAAAAATGAATTGAATAATGGTAATATGTTTTTTATGTTTTATTATTTACTTTTGGTGAAGTGGCACTACACCTGAATAGCCGCCACTGGATTCCATGTTGCGCGCCTGATTACAAAAAATAAAATAAAAAAATTAATAGACATTTGAAATACTGCCCATTTAACTAACACAACAAAATGACACACAAAATCAAAACGGAAATACTAACATCGAACGTCGGACATCTTATTATTTTCTTGCCGGTTAACAAAAGATAGAGCTGGATTTGCTGAAAATTGTTTGCGGCGAATAGTCGCTGCGTGGGGTATTTATTACGATCATGTTATTAATTTCGCAGCTATTGTTATAAAAATAAACGGATATACAGGGTGTCCCACCGAAAACTGCTGCCATCGATTTACGAAAAGTACGCTTTGGAAAATTTTGAAAATTTGGTAACATTATAGTCAGTGGGGACATACGACTTAAATATTTTAACAGCTCTACCACTTTCGGTTATAGCGGAAGTTAATGTTAGCCATCTTTCACCCTATATATTATATAGGTATATTTATGTGTAATGTTCCATACCTAAGTCCAACCGTTTTAGAGTTATTTTAATTTTTATGTCAAAAATGACCTTTGCAAGCGATTACATAACCATCATTTCTTTTAAATAAAGCCTTTAATATGAGTTGGGGTTAAATTCTCTCTAAGAAAAGAACTTCTTTAGTAGACTGTATTGATATTTTCACAATCAATAAATAGCAGGGTGGTCAAAAATAATCGTTAAAAATTATAACAACAAAAATATTAAAAGTAAGTTTTTTTAATGGAAACCTTTATTATATTATCTTATAAGGCATTTAAAATAAGGGTAAGTTTGCATAAGGATGTCTATTTCATTTAAAAAAATTAACTTTTACGGCTTTTGTCGTAATAATTTTTAACGGTTATTTTTGACCACTCTGTATTTATTAATTGTAAAAATATTAATACAGTCTGCTAAAAGCAGTTCTTTCTCTACGAGAAACCCAACCCCAACTCATATTGAAGGCTTTTGCTTAAAAGAAATTGATGGTTATGTAATGGCTTTTACACGTAATTTTTGACATAAACTTTAAAATAAGTCAAAAACGGTTGGACTTAGATATAAAACATTATACTTAAATTAAGTTTAAAATTTTAGGCAGAATCTAAAAATTAATAATATATAAAGTGTTTCTTTTAAAATAAGTTGACATTAACTTCCAGCATAACCGGAAGTGGTAGAGCTGTTAAAATATTTTGGTGGTATGTCCCCAACTGACTTTATAATGTTACTTAATTTTGAAAATTTTCCAAAGCGAACTTTTCGAGAAATCGATCGCAGCAGTTTCCGGTGGGACACCCTGTAGAAGGGGATTAAAAAAATATATATACTAAGTCACATTAAAATCCGAACACCCAGTAAATCATAATTTATTTTAAAAATAGGTATGTTGTTTACATATTTATCATGGCAAAAGAAATATTTGAGTAAATTTTCAGCCCAAATTTTTATTGATTTGCGAGATTAAGCCATCGTTTATAAACTACGAATAGTTGAGTCACTGGACGACGCGGCTCTGATTAGGCCTCGCCTGCCCCGCTTTTCCCCCGACCACTTGCTGGCCAAAACAAACCCAATTGTTTGCTTTCTGAATGGTACACGGTGGCTCTACCGTGTCGGCAATGTTTAAAAGCCGCTTTTAAATGCTCCGCAAGAAAGTGGATTTACTTGTAGTTAATGAACGATGACTAAGCTATAAAGAAAATTGAAAAATGCAGTGAGTCTTTAACTCTTACGAAGTGAATTTATTTTATTTGTAAACATTTTTTAAAAAGAAATGCAAATTATCGGCATCTTACCAAGTTAAAATAGGATCGAATTTGTCGGACTACAAAAAGCTAGTTTTTCATTCTGGAAAGTTAGGAATCTAGATATTGTGGTCAGATGTTGTCAGGCATGGCATCAAAAAGGCCAAACACAAAAAGCCCGGGGTACAGGATGAACACATCAGAACAACAGAACGGAAAGATCGCAGGCTAAGATTTTTGACTTTAAGAGATCGCTTTATCACTACCAGAACAATTACAAATCAGTGGTTTGGAGAATCTAAAAGGCCTATTGGAATGCGAAGTGTTTATCGTCGAATAAGAAGCTTTAGACTCTTTCCATAACGTCACATTGGGTGCTACCTCAGACTCCAGAACACCTACGAAATAGACTTAAGTGGTGTAGAGAACGGTTATTATGGGACCAGAAATGGAACCCAATAGTCTTTAGTGACGAGTTTCGATTTTGCCTAGACATGCATGATAGCCGGGCAAGGACAAAAGGCGAAGGCGTCGTGGTGAACGCCGCGCCGTGATCCTCTTGTTGAACAGCATGTTCATCACACTGTTGGAATTATAGTATAGGATGGGAAATTACACTGGAGAATACCTTGGAGCAGAAGCTGTGGAAGTACCTATAAAAAGCGATAGATCCCCTACAGCCCGACGATGGGCAATCCAAAGGGGGTTGAATTTGGGATAAAAATTAAAAGGGAAAAATAATTTTTTGCTTTAAAGATAAATTTAAGCATTTTTGAAGCTGCCATGGCTATAGATATAATGTGTTTGTGCTAGTTAAAGTCAAGCCCACAAAATTGGTAGTGTGGTGTTATTGCTCTGCAGAACTTGGCCACTCATAAGTAAAGGATAAGTATTTGATGACATTTTTCGCGACATGAAACATGATTGTATTATAGATGCATTAAATTGGACGAAATTTTTGGCGCCTCAATCCAATATTAAATGAAGATCCTGTAAAAGACATATCTGCATGGCTCTGCGTTTAATATCCAAGTCGGGCCTAGATATTGGTTTGGGAACCAGAAAACTGTCACTGCAATTTGATACTTTTGTTGTTTATTTCTATATACAAGGTGCAATTATTCAACTGTATAAATTTATGTATTCACTTAATTTTTTTTAGTCTAGTCTCGTTTTACAGCTGGAAAACTCTTATTGTTAATACCCTGCAGAGTTGGGTCGTATTCGAATACTCAGTATTCTGAATAGTATTCAGAATAATTTTGCCGGTATTCGAATACATTTGCGTGTTTGGTATTCGGTGTAATACTGTTTTGCTTAGTATTCGGGATTCTGTATTCGAAAACTTTAGAAGTATTCAACGAATTTTTTTTGAGTATTCGAATACCGGCGTTCCGAATACTAAAATTGTCATGATTTAAGGGAAGCAAAATAGGGAAAAGAGGTGAAGCCCTTTTTTGCGCTTCAATTTTGTCATAGGTTTTGTTTTGTAGTATTTAAATCTTTTTGTTTTCAGTATTCGAATACCGTTTTCAGGTATTCATGTATTCGAATACTTTTTTGTTGCAAGTATTCAAATATTCGATTTTCGAATACTTTCTTTCTCCGGTATTCGTATTCGTATTCAAACCGATTTTCAGTATTCTGCCCAACTGTGATACCCTGCATGGACAACTAAAAGGATCCATCCTGTAGAATATGAAATAAGTAACCTAATTTAACGACTTCAAAGACAACGACATTCCACCGTGACCGCATTCCACCGTTTTCGTTACACGCGTTTTACCTCAAAATTCACCCCGAAAAGAGGGCGAAAAGGTCGTTTACGGGACACCGTGCCGTTCGAGAAATATTTCGACGGTATAAAAGCTCAACTTCCTGTAGAAAATAGTCTTTGTTTATTTAATGCTATTCACGTTCAGTCGAGTCGCGGTTAATAACGTTTCTTTTATGTTTCTTTTGCGTTGTTTAAGCAAGAAGCTATTTATAAGGGAGGATTTCGTTTCTACTAAAAAGGCAGTATAAAGTACATTTGATACTAATGTTTCTTTAAAGTTGTGAGGGGACTTTCAATGACATATTTTTTTGGCTTTTCTTTTGAAATTATACTATTAAATAAGAGAATAAGATTGCTTTTGTCTGCGTGTTCTCTTAAGGTGCTTGTCGTGGAACAATATTGTCAGAAAAATTAGATTGTGCGCGTCGTATAAGTACACGAGCTTGTAGCTAAGTAGTTTATAATTTTTATGCACAAGTGTACCCCTTCAGACGTTACTCATACAAAATTCATATGACGTTTTAATCCGGCACGTTGCTTATGCACCACCAATAGATTTATTGAAGACTAAATTGTTGTACAGTATAGATAGTTGTGTTAATATATAGTGTTTGTGTTAACATTTTTATACCCTTAAATTTACCGCGTAAATAATATCTATATTCGCTTACAGCGTTGCCCATTTGTACGACTGGCTAATATGTATTTTCCTATTAACTGTTAAACTGTTATTCGCTTTTTAAATAATAACTGGAGGGTCAATAATTTGAGGGAACTTTTAATGACATATTTTACTGGCCTTTCTTTTTAAAATTGTACCATTAAATAGGGGAATAATATTGATATTGTTTGTGTGTCCAATATTGTCATGAAAATATAGATTATGCCACAGCCTTCTTAAACTTATGAGCCGTGAAGTAAGAAAGGCAACTTTGCAAACAACACTTTACAGAAGAAATATTGAAATGAGTTCCTAATAGATTACATGCCAAATCTAATTAATTTTTAAAGTGTTTTAAACAAAATATAGGTATAATTTTAAATACTATTGCCCTAAAAGCAATAATATGTCTGCAAAACTTATCAGGGACTTTTCTGTCTTATACAAACTTGTTGGATTTAAAAATTTAAACTTTTTAGGATTTTTTCTACCACTCTTTATGCATTTTTTGCGAACGGACCAATGTAGCTTTTTAAATTTAACTAAACAATCATTATTTAGCTATATTTGCAATACTTAAAATGAATTAAAAGCATGTGTGGTTCGTTATAATTATAAAAGCCTAATTTGTATTACATAAGATTCACATTAAAATAACAAACGCTTTAAATTAGGATTTTCACTATAGTTACCCTAAAATCGCCTTAAGTAAATAACTTTCAGAATATCTATATGAATAATATTTTTGGTGAACTTACCAGTATATTTACATGCATTAGTTGACATAGTCCTTAGAATATTGCTTGGGGTAAATAATTGTTTTTGGTGCACTCCACACACTATTGATATCAAATTAAACCAATTTTTTAAAAACACACTTTGGTAATTAGTTGCCCGTAAAATATATTTGTCCATTTATCGTATAGGTACTACTTTTACTTTTAATAAAAAAACACTTATCCGGTTAATAGCGCACAACCAGGCTTTTATAATTTCATCGTCTTTGGGGAAATTAAATGTTGTTTGATAACCCCCTGTTTTAATATAAGTGGGGTAATTCGTTTTGCATCCCGAAAGGCAACACGTTCATGGCCTAATGTACGACTTACGCAGTAACTATACGCGCACATTTAAACTTAAAAACAACGATTGACATATTGGCACTGGTCCTATTTTTTAAATATAACAATGAATTACTAATTTTTTTTATATAATAAATATACTCTACGATTTAACTTTTAAAAACAGAAAAAAACCTTTTATGCAATCGTTTAAACTTGTTTCCGTTTACTTCTAAACTTTACCTGACATACCCACTGTGCTGTGTTGCCAGATTTCCTCCTTCACGGCTCATAAGTTTAAGGAGGCTGTGATTATGCCCGTTGTATAAGTACACAAGCTTGTAGCTCAGTGATCCATATTTTTATTCTGTACCCGTTGAGACGTTACTCTTATATGTAGTTTTTATCCGTCAACGTCGCTTATGCCCAATAGATTTACTAGAGATTGTATCGATGTACAGTGTACAGAAGAGATTGATCCGTAAATACACAGTGTTTTAAGTTTACACTTTTATCCATTTAAATTTACCGCGTAAATAATATCTATTTTTGCTTACAGCTTTGCCAAGTTGTTTTTGTCCGACTCGCCAATATAGATTTTCTTATTGCTTGTTAAACTTTTAACCGTTTTTTATTCATAATTGAAGAGTCAAAAATTTAAGGAGACTTTTTTATTACTCGGACGTTTATGGGAATAAAAAAAACTTTAAATACAAAAGTATTATGAATTTTAGGCAGAATCCAATGGCGTACCTAAAATAAACATGAATCTGTTAATTTTTCAGATATAACCCAAACTTGCTGCACCCTGTGTCTGAATACCTTAAAAATTGCATTTTTGCCATTAGTACAATATGAAACACTTAATATTTTGCATTGTTCTAAATAGAAAAATCCATAAAAAAATTAGATGGTGATTAATTGAACCAATATATTCATTTATTTCCCAGTTTTGAGCTACACTAATTTTTTTCATTTTTAACAAAAAGTACGTTAGCGCCTAAATGTCTTTTAAACCGTGTTTATAAAATTTAGAATTTTGGGGGTTTTTAGGTATGCCTAATTATTCAGTAATATCAGCATTGCTGCCAAATTTTAATAAAAATACGGTGTAGCGCAAAACTGAAAATCTAGTATCCATGACAGTATCACTGGTCAATTCTACTTGCCCAGAAACCGTCAAATACCAAAATTTGTAAAAGCAGCTTAAGCGATTTTGGAGATATTTCAGCACACCTGAACTTTTGACCTAAAATGTGGTGTTATCGTATCCTAGAAACTGGTAAAAATTTGGTCTGGGCAATTTATTGCAATAAAAAAAAATGCGTGTATCACAAAATTGGGAAATCTGGCAACGGTGAAGATATTACTGTTAAACTCTTTTTGTCATACCTTTCAGATATCAAATTTGGTAAATATAGCTTTGGCGTTTTAGAAGATATTTAAGAGTTTCAATACTTCTTACTAACCCAGTATATACAACAATTAACCCAAGAAGGGAAAATTAAAAAAATAATAATAATTAGAAGTGTATAATGAAGTTAAGTAAAGAGTTAAAGTTCTGATTAAGCCGGTACGGGCTAACCTAGGGCGGGGTATGCTTTTTTAAGTTGGTTTCTATATACAAACAGCGAAAATATTTCTATATCTAATTTGTAAAAGCCTAAAATATTTTTTCTACTACTGTATAAATAAGAAAACTTTGTGGTCCTAGCAAAGCGAATGATAACGATAGAGAACCTTCGTCTTACCTGGTTGCTAAGCGTTGCTAGCTACGAAAGTAATATTTTCAGCGCCTGGACAAAAAGTAAGAGTAAAAAAAAGAAAATGTGCTTGTGGGAAATATTAGGATTTATTTATAAAAAGTAACTAATTTATGACAAAATATTTTAAAAAACTAGGTTAGGTATTGACATTAAAAGTAATTGTGCAATTTGAGCAATTAGCAAAAGAAATTGGAGGAATATTACTTGAATTAACAGTTTTTAAATTTGTTGTTGGGGTATCGTTATCAGCTTTAACTACGTTATTATTCATATTTTTCACTGTTACTTCATTAGAGGAAATATTGGTAGGAATTTCGTGTAAAATCTTCTTTGAAATTTCCACCTTATTACTATAGGATTCAGCAATATATCCCTCCGCAACAGAAGAAGACTTCCAACCTCCATGCCTTTTTAAGTCCAAAATATCGACATTCGAAGCATTGGCAAAAAACGTAGTTGACGTTCTTCTAAAAGAATGGCCAGTGTATCTACTGATGTCTTCAAGCTTCAAAAACTTCGCAATTTCTTTAGGTACATTTGAAATATTGTGCTTTCCAATTACTTGATTAACACATTTACCTCTTTCATAACGATACAATAAGCGCTCATCTAGAGCATTCCTTGGTCTCAGCTTAATATATTCCTGTAGAAATCTGACATAAGGAACTGAGCCTTCATCGTTGGTTACTACAAAGTTTCTTTTAACTTTATTTTTAGACTCCACTATTTTTACTATAGCCACGTCATTTCTTATTTCTACATCACTTAGCTTCATTTTGTATATTTTGTCTGTCCGGCATGCCCCAGCCACTCCCATAATGGCTATTACTTTCATTGCTAAGTAACTTTGATCAGGCGCGTTAAGTAAAAACTTTATGATTTCTTCTTTTTAAATTTTTTTGACTTTTTGCCTCATAACCATCGTTTTTCCTTTTAATAAAAGCAACTAGTTTCTTGAACTCCGAAATATCTTGATTTTTGTTTACGGAAATTGTTAACTTGAGCATGGAATATACAGACCAGAGGGTTGGTAGTGATAAAGACTCGGCTTTTTCTTGAAAATACGCCAACATCACATTCTCGTCAATCCGTCCCACATTTTTGTAGCAAGCCATTCAGAAAACGATTTGTCTGGCAGAAGTGAGGCACACGCAAGGTCAGCTTCCTTTTGGATGCCATTTTTATATTCATTTAACATTTTAAAAAGGGGAATTGATTTATACTAAATTAACAATAATTCAATATCTGACAAGTGCTGATGATAGACAATGTCAACAATAAATGTGTTGCTATGGATTCATTTTTAACAGGTAAAATTTTAAAATCTCTGATATTTCTATTAAAACATGATGTTAATGATTATTAAATTATGCGATACATAGAACAGTAGCAAAAAAATATAATACATTATACGATGCGAAAGGCCTTTCAAGTGTTCGGAGGTTTTAAATAGCCTCGGCTTCGCCTCGGCCATTTAAAAACCACCTCACACCAAAAAGTAAACTTTCGCATTTTGTAATGTAAATAACTATTTCTTTTCAAGATTTTTTTCTGATATTCTACGACAATTACTTTCTAAGATATACCACTTATTTTTTCTTCATATTTTGTGGTGTAGAATCTTTTCTTAAACATTTTTAACCTCATTCTGTAACAAACTATAAGTAGCTTTAACTTTTAAATACATTTTTTAAACTGTTCTTAAAAAGCTTTCTGTTCCTGTCCATTTTTTAAAAATATTTTTACAGCTTAAAAAAATATTACACCAATTTCAATAAGCATTAAAGATATAAAAATATCTGGTTTCCCATAAAAACAACAATTTAGCTTCTTAGAGTTCGGGATTATATCCCCAAACAAAATTAAATAACATATAGACATTCCGACTTATTTGCTCCCCTTAAAATATCCAATTTGAAAAAGGGGATCCTTCAAACACCATGGATTTAATGTTGTTTTCACAACACATTTTTCGTTGCGTCAAGATGAATTGAAAAGATTAAATTGCTTCTGAAAAGGCGATAAAACTTTGGGTAAAACAACAGTTTATGACTTTAAAGGAAATGTTTTTTTTATTTCTTGTACAATAAAACCAAAGATTATTTGATTATTCTTTTTAGCACTCAAGTGAGTATGTATACCGGGGGCAACAGGATGTTATTACCTCCTATTTTTTCTTTCTAAGAGGATGATTTATAAATGTTTTACGACCATTACTTCCTAAGATATACCACCTATTCTTTTCTTTATATTGTGTAATATAGAATTTGCCCTTAATTTTTTTTTACAACAGTCTGTAATACCCTTTATAAGTAGCTTTTATTTTTAAGGGTTTTTTCTTAAGCTGTTCTTAAAAAGCTTTTTGAACCTGTCTCTTTAAAAAATATTAATGGCTTAAAAATATATAACACCATTTTAATAGACTTTAAAGATCTAAAAATATCTGGTTTTCCATAAAAATAACAATTTAGCTTCTAAGAGTTCAGGATTATATTCCCAAACAAAATTAAATAACATATAGACATTCCGACTTATTTGCACCCCTTAAAATATCCAATTTAAAAAAGGGGATCCTTCAAACACCATGGATTTAATGTTGTTTTCACAACACATTTTTCGTTGCGTCAAGATGAATTGAAAAGATTAAATTGCTTCTGAAAAGGCGATAAAACTTTGGGTAAAACAACAGTTTATGACTTTAAAGGAAATGTTTTTCTTAGTTTCTGTACATTAAAACCAAAGATTATTTGATTATTCTTTTTAGCACTGAAGTGTGTATGTATACCGCGGGCAACAGGATGTTGTTCCCTCCTATTTTTTCTTTCTAAGAGGATGATTTGAAAATGTTTTACGACCATTACTTTCTAAGATATACCACCTATTCTTTTCTTTATATTGTGTAATATAGAATTTGCCCTTCATTTTTTTAACATTTGTCTGTAATACCCTTTATAAGTAGCTTTTATTTTTAAGGACCTTTTCTTAAGCTGTTCTTAAAAAAGCTTTTTGATCCTGTCTCTTTTAAAAAAATTAATGAAAAATATAACACCATTTTAATAGGCTTTAAAGATCTAAAAATATCTGGTTTTTCCATAAAAATAACAATTTGGCTTCTAAAAGTTCAGGATTGTATCCCCAAACAAAATTAAATAACATATAGGCATTCCAAATTATTTGCGTCCCCCAAAGTATCCAATTTAAAAAGCAAACACCATGGATTTCATGTTGTTTTTACAACACATTTTTTGTCGCATCAAGATGATTAAAAAGATTAAATTGCTTCTGAAAAGGCGGTAGATGCCTGAGTAAAACAACAGTTTATGATTTTCAGGAAGACGTTTTCCTATTTCTTATACATTAAAACAAAAGATTATCTGAATATTTTTTCTAGCACTTGTGTATACCGGGTGACACAGAATGTCAAGAGGATTTTTTTGATGTCCTATGACCCTTACCTACTAAGAACCTATCTTTTTCTTTATACTTTTTGATGTAGAATTTACCCTAAAGTTTGTTTAACCACAGTCACACCTACACCTTTTATAAGTAACTTTTTTAGGGCATTTTCTTAAGCTGTCCTTATAAAAGCTTTTTGATCCTGTTTTTTTTAAATATTTTTACATCTTAAAAAAAATAATACTAATTTTAATTGGCTTTAAAGATATAAAAATATCTGGTTTCCAATAAAAATAACAATTTAGCCTAAGAGTTCGGAATTATATTCCCAAAAAAATAAATAACGACTTATTTGTTTCTCTTAAAAAATCCAATTTAAAAAATTAAATCCTTTAAACACCATGGATTTAATGTTGTTTTTACAACACATTTTTTGTCGCGTCAAGATGAGATTAAATTGCTTCTGAAGAGGCGGTAGAAGTCTGGGTAAAACAACAGTTTATGATTTTAAGGGGCACTATTTCTTATATACATTATTACAAAAGAATATTTGGTTATTGCGGTTTGGTTATATCGGTTAAGCTGTTCTTAAATACGTTTTCTGGTCCTGTCACTCTTTTAAAAATATTTTTACAGCTTAAAATAAATATTACACCAATTTCAATAAGTTTTATTGAAATAAAAATATCTGGTTTCACATAAAAATAACAATTTAGCTTCTAAGAGTTTGGGATTTTATTCCTAAATAAAACTAAATAACATAAAGACATTCCGACTTATTGGTTCCCCTTAATGTATCCAATTTAAAAAAGGGGGTCCTTCAAACACCATGGATTTAATATTGTTTTTACAACACATTTCTCGTCACGTCAAGATGATTGAAAATATTAAAATTGCTTTTGAAGAGGCGATAGAAGTTTTGGTAAAACAACAGTTTAATGGGGATGTTTTTCTTTACATTAAAACAAAATATTAT
This sequence comes from Listronotus bonariensis, assembly GCA_014170235.1. NCBI lineage: Eukaryota > Metazoa > Arthropoda > Insecta > Coleoptera > Curculionidae > Listronotus > Listronotus bonariensis. Next base: position 20,576 of record JACEGR010004658.1, on the reverse strand, counting down.
CTGCTTATTCTTTTTAGCACTTTAGTGTGTATTTATACCGGGTGATACAGAATGTTGTTACCCACATTTTTTTCTTTCTAGGAGAAAACTAACTTTAAAGCGCTTTTCCCACAACTCACGTCTTTAAAGTCGGTGATTATCATAACTTCAATCTCTTAAAAATGTTTCCCTCTATTTCTTTAAATAATTTTTGAGGTAATGCTGGAAATTTTTTTTTGCTTTTAATTTTAATAAAGAAAAATAGGCTAATATTTTTCTTAAAAATTGCGTTTTTACTTTAAAGTGCTTCCATAAAATGAAAAATTTAAATTTTTAATATCTCTTCCAGCGTTACCTGGGGACAACGATCATCTAACAAACTATTTTTTTTTAATTTTACATGATCTAGCACAGAGATATGATGGTCACCGCAACTCACCTTTTTTTCGAGACGCTTCCGAATAAACATTTTTTACATAGTATTCTTCTAATATTATGTTTTAATGAGCCATTGAGTTTAATCAATAAATATTGACTGTGTTGTCAAAAAAAATCATAAAAATGTACCATTTTCAGCACGAATTAACCTTACCCTTCCCTTAAAATATCACCACTGTTAACCCTTAAGTAGGCTCACGGGGGTCAATTGACTTGACCAGCTTTGTCAGTTTTGTAATATCTTTGAGATTTTTAAAATTGGAAAAAAATCTCTAGGTACCTTCTTAAAACCTCGTTTGGTATATGCCCATAATCAAAAAAACACCGTTTTTTTCTAAATTTCGCATTTCCTACGGTCAGATCAATTGACCCCCACGCGCCTCCTAACGTAACAGTTTCGAGCAATATGTATATCGAGTTGCGGGAAGTTCAAGAAGTTGAAACTGATGTATTATTTGTCTCCGACAAAATGAGAATAAACATCAAATTTTTGTGTGTAAAGTATAAATAGCCAATGTCCAAATGTCATATAAAAACGATTTGTAGGCAGTGTCTAGCTCCAAGACAGACTCGTAATAAACTCCCGCTCCATTTGGTATTTGAATTATTATTTTTAGGAAAAATTACGTTTTTTTTAGTTTAATTTTATGTTTTTTAGGCTAAATGCAAAAATTCTGTTAGAAGTAAATGTAATTTAAAAGATTATACATTTTTTTTTATTTAAATAATAAGGGTCTAACATGCGATACCCATTTTTGAGCTCAAATAATTTATTTTATTAAATTTATGTTAACCTAGGCTAAGTAGTATACTCATAAATAATAAAATTCAGTTTTTGCCTTTCTCGCATTTTGCATTGCCGTCCCATAATCAGAAAATAAAAAAGAAATGACCCGGACTTCAATTAAAATTACAATTAAATGTTTGAATACGGGTAGGTAGGTACTGTTTACTTTAAGTAACTTTTTAATTTATTTAATCATACAATAATGAAAATGCTTTCAACTAAAAATATAATTTAGCAGTTAAAATATACAAAGTCGGTCTATATAGGGTCGCGACATTCGGCCATATTGCTTTAACGTGTTATGACGTCACATCTTCCATTTTTCGGCCACGTTGTTCAGTGCCGGAGATATACAGTTTATTGTATTAGTAGAACATCCGTTACCACAACAGTTTTTAATTATTAATAACTTGTAAATTCTTTTACTTTAAATTAAAAACATTTGGAATTACATCTTTCAACAAATATCACTTCCAAATCAATGCAAAATGAAATGCGAAAATTCTAGACGCCACTGGAGATTTTACCCAGTCTTGCCAACTTTTCTCCGTGGAGTGCCCTTCCTTGCATCACCGACCTCAAACCGCCTAAAAGTTGAGGATGTGTCGCAACCTTATATATATAAACTAACCTTGAAAAAATAAAAAAAAGTAATTATCGGATGTTTACGAATGGGGGTATATTTGATTCCCATGCGCCTACTTACGGAATTAAATGGCACTCGCCCACTTAAGGGTTAAGGAAAATAATATTTTGTATTTTAAAAAATTATTTTTGAAAGTCTTGTTTTTAAGTTTCACAAAAACAAACAAGTTCTCCGACAGAGTCGTTATTTGGTTCTTTCCACCTAATAACCGTTTATTCTCAAACCACCAGCCATGTCGTTACGTATTTCCCCGTTGCAAATAGCGTATCCCCATAAATAACGCACTTTACCACTGTAGACCACAAGCGATTTACGGCAAATCCAGTTTTATTTACTGGTTACAGCGCAGCGGGAGAAAAGGAAGATGTCCTGCGTCAAATGTTGATTTAATCTAGTTTTGCCCTTATTTTGTTTGTTTTTAATTGGATTGACAGACTTAAATAATAAGGGTAAATAAGTCTAACTTTTTAAAAAGCATTTTAAAGTACAAGGTGTAAAATCAGGTAAGTACATAGATTGAGTTTAACAGATAATTTCAAACCACTATTTTTTGACCTACGAAAGGTGTAATACTAGTTGCGTTACCATGACAATAAAAGTGTTTTTTGAATGAATTTTTCTGGGGTAGCCTGAAGTGGATTAAGGGGACATTTTTTGACATTATTATAGAATTTGTTTTAACAATATGTCTCTTATTCACATACATGCATAATTAAAAAAAAACAGGGTCGCTTTTATGTATGGAAACTGTCGATTCTTTGCTAAAGTAAGATAGCTAGCGAAGAATGTTAAATACAAAAATTGTAGGGTTTTTAGAAATCTATTACATTGCACATAAACTAAGTATATAGGATCGGTCAAGAAGCCATGGAATAACAAAGTTACTTTATTTTAAATGGAACCCCTTGTATAGTATTCAATATTTAAAGTATTTACAAGATTATATTAGATTATATGAATTATTACATTCATTAATTTTCTAGTCGATCAAATTACCTTAGAAAATTTTATCTCCATAACAATGTTGTTTTGTCATCTTGACAACAGATATGCTAAAAAAATGTTCGCGTAAAAATTGGTACGTTTAAGTGATACGGGGCGCATTGAATTTTTAATGATGATACGGCGATACAACACCAGAGTTTTACCCAAGTGGTGAATATATCTAATAAATTGCATTCAGATCGGGAACCTATAACTAAATCAACTGTTTTCAAAAGATTGCAGCCTTTTCATGAAACTGGAGGTATGAAAGATCAACCTAAAAGTGAAAGACCGGTAAGCGTTACTAATGAAGAAAATTCTCTAAATGTCATGTTAGAGTGGTGGTAGAAAATCTAATAAATTCGACAAACAGCGGGCTTTAAATCATAATATAAGTCAATATTCCATTCAAAAAATTACCAAAAAGAAAACTTGAAACCATATAAAATTCATTTGTTACAAGAATTGACTAAAGACGATTTTAATCGCAGAATTCAGTTTTGCGAGATCATTATGGATAAATTAAATGAAAATGTCTTTGTCAACTACATTTTATTTTCTGATAAATCAACGTTTTGTTTAAACGGGCACGTAAATCGACACAACTGTAGATATTGGTCAGACGAAAACCCACATTGGATGAAACAAGTTCATAACCAACGACCACAAAAAACAATGTTTGGTGTAGTATTATTGATGGAAACGTCATAGGATCACATTTTATAGATGGAAATTTAAACTCTGAACGATATTTATTACGTTTAAAAGAGAATATTGTTCCACAGCACGACAATATTTCCGAACCATATTAATCCCAATTTACCGGCTAAGCAAATATGGTTTCAACAAGATTGGGCTTCCACTAAATTTTGGATGAATGGTGAGGAAATATTATAGGAAAGTTTTCCTGAAAAATATATTGAGCGTAGAGGTGCAAATAAATGGCCTGCTAGGTTTCCTGATATGACCCCTCTTGACTTTTTCCTTTGTATTTAACATTCTTTGCTAGCTATGTTACTTTAGCAAATTATCAACCGTTTTCATACATAACAGCGACCCTGTATAATATTTTATTTCAGTTGTAGTTCTTTAAACGTATCATAATATGAAATAATGTACTGTTTTAAGTCCCTAAGTGACAATTCTATACAACTAGGTAAAGTTAGGTAAATAACATCTTCGAATTAAAGTAGTAGAACTAACTAAACAGAAAAAGAAAGCTATGTATAGGTCTAAGCAAATTAGAATATACTATTTTTCCCAACTGTAATAATATAAATGATAAATAATATTAAAAAAACTAAGTTGAAGTTTGCTACACTGTAACCACTCACAAACTCACACACTTTTAACTAATGATAACTTTTTATCTGTTGCACCTATCTTTTTAATTTTTAAAGGGCTAATGTGTAGGTGTGTTCTTTTGGGGTTCCTAATGTTGGTCAAACAGATTGATACAGGACTGGACTTACAGAACATTTACCAAAATACTGTATTTAACCTCGATGCAAAAGAAATCGATTAGATTAGGCTACCATTGAGAGGCGCGCTTGTGGCGGCTTTGGTTGTATCGGCAAGCGTCGATCTCCGGAGTTAAGCAGTGAAATGCGCGCCCATAATTTGATGGGTGACCGGCACCAGCGGTGTTTTGGGCAGCGGCACACGGTGTTCTGCTCGGGGATGCGGTCCGAGCAACAACCATCCAAGTTATGGAATGAATGGTGTGTGAATGGGAAGGAGTAGGGGTCAAGGTACAATAAGCCTTCAGGCTGCAGTGCACCACCTAAGGGGGCTGTCGTCGGACCTGGGTGGGATGACCCCGAAAGGATGAAAAAAAAAGGCTACCATTGAGCTAATACATTTCCTTTGTAGAAAGCTATGAAAAATAATTCAGTTAAAGCAAACCTTTCAACAATTTGGGGATTTAGAAATTGAATGAATATTCTTGATAAATGGTGCGCCCCATAAAGTATGCATTTCTCTCGGTTTTAACAGGGAACTATTTTTAGTGTGCTTTGAAAATAAAAAATGTAAGGTTTCCATAGTAACTGAGGTGGATGCCAAAAAAACCCTAAAGTTAATTATTTAAAATTAAACGTATTAGCCTTATTGAAGAAAAATTGGATTTCTTTTGCAACGAAGTTAAATGAATCATTTTGGAAGAAGTCTCGTAAGGCCAGTCCTGTCTAAATCTATAAGACCAAAATTGGCAAACCTAGAAAATATGTTTCGGCCTATTATTTCTTAAAAAATACTTAAAATAGGCGCCACAGTAAAATAGTTAATTTTAGGTAAAAATGTATAAGTTTAATTTAGCCCACAACAATTTACAAAACAAAAAATATATATTTTATTTATTTTTGTACATTTTAAGAGCTCCTGTCAGAGGCACAAACATAAAATTTTAAAGAATATTTTACCGATTATTCCAAGAACTTTTTTGGCCAAGAATATTTTAGGAAAATTATCCCTCACCTGCCGCTCGGGTATTCAATTTTTTAAATACGGGTGACCTTGAAAAAATGTTCGGAAATCAGTTAAGCACTAGTGGTATAACTAGTAAAATTTTGAAGACACCGTGTATGAATGTAGGTGAAGTTTTTAAATAAGTAAATGCATATTATTTCATAATTCTCATTCAACTGCATTTTTGTAAAGAACAATAATATGTTAAAGAAAAATACCTTAAAGCTCTTCAATAAACAAAGATTGTTTTCTATAGGAAGTTATTCTTTTACACTCTTGAAAAAATTCGGACGGAGCGGCAGATCCCAACGACCTTTTGCCCTCTTCTAAAGGCAAATTTCAAGGTAAAACGTGTAAAAGGAGAGCTAGAAAATGTGGTCGGAATAAAAAATATATTATTGTCTTTAAAAGATAAATAAAGTTATTAGAAAAAGTATTATAATAATAATAACGGTCATAAGACAAAGCCAAAAATATCGACTATTTTTTTTTAATCTTCTGAAAATATTTTTAAGGTGACACAAAAATCGTAAAGGTAAGCCATTAATATTAATATTAAAAGATTTATCTTCGCAAATAACAGTTTTTTCACCTTGGATCTGAAAAAATTTAGCAACATCCATTCTTAAAGAAAATTAAAATTCCTACAAAAAAGCTCAATTTGTAAATTGTCGTCAAATAAGCCGATTCCATGTAATCGGGCTTTGAAAATTATTAAACTGTTTTTTTAATTGTGTTTCCTAAGTTTGGATTTTTGTTACCACTGGAGTGATCAGTATTTAGATAAATCCAACACATATTTTAAACCGAACTTTGATGAGATCACTGATCTAGATGGAGAGCACGGTGAGAGAGGGTTGCATTGTATGTGGAATGTGGTCTTTCGGCTTAAGCTAGCCCTTCTCCCACTTTGACCTAAAAGATCTTTTGTGGATACCCTAAATTAGTAAATCCCCTCGATTCCCAAACTTTTCGCGAAGCTAGAAATATTTCGGGGGGCAAGCCTTTTAATAGCTTCTGGAGTCAAGAAAACTCCTTCCAGATATTTTAGTCTCTGACCTGTTAATTCCGTACATTGGCATAGTATATGCTCCGAGGTTTCTCTCGATCAATCACAAAACCTACAGCGGTCGTTCTCGGTCTTTCCCATCTTATTAAGGTGATACCTCAGAGGGCCGTGACCCGTCAAGAAGTTAGTAACTATCCTGAGTTCGTTCTTTTAAAGCTGTGCACCAACTTTGGCTAGTTGGTCAGCAATCTCGTTGCCTTCCACTTCTTCATGTCCTGGCACCCACATCAGAGTTAGTTTGTTGTTTGTAGCCAGTTGATTAAGTGATTGTCGGCACTCCCAGGCAAGCTTTGAGTCAAAGCAGCATGAAGCTAATGCCTCTAAGGCTGCCTGGCTACCCGATAGAATATAGCTATTTGCCTCCCGTAGGCTTTAGGTATAGGCTGTAGATATCTATAGCGTTGATTTCAGCTTGAAAGATGGTGGGAAATTTTCCTAGGGACTTTGCGAGTCTACAGTGAGAGAGGGTAAGCTAGTGTCGTAATTGACTATGGCATTTAAAACACGCATGCTTGCAAACGCATATATTTGTTAAATGCACGAGGTCACAAATATCCGAAAATGGCTGCGAATTTAATTGTGTGATTTATTGTATATTTCTCTTTCAGAAGTCATTCGACGTTGAAGTTAAATCCAAAAGTAATTTCCACATCGAATAACTTTTGAAGGAGGGCATGGAAAAATGTTTGGATACCTTTTTTGTAGCGCATTCAATTTTCCTTAAAAATGTATATTGGATTTATTTAAATATTAATATTTGTAGACGCAACCCACCCAGTCCTATATTCAAAACATGTTATCATTAAACCTTCAGCTTGGAATTTTTGTGTCGTGAGTCAAAAATTTTAAGTTTTCCTGTAAAAAACTATTTTTTTACAGAAAAACTTAACATTTTTGACTTATAATACAAAAATTTCATGAAAAACTTTAATCGTGGACCCCAGCTTTATGGTTTCGTGACTGTAACCCTTTCCATTTTTGGTACATTTTTTAAAAACTGCATGTAAAACTGTTCGACAAAAAAAAGTGATGCGTTCGCCCAGTCCGACACACGAAACATGTTAAAATTGTCAAACTGGATTAAAGCGCCGCTTCCACATATTGCGGTTTGAATATTTGTGGTGGACTTGTCGAAAAGAACTCCCTTAAGTAGAGTTTAAAAGGGTTTTTATAATGAAGTCCATTTTATTACTGGCCCAGACACTCAACAGACTGTCTACGGATGAGGTTTACAAAAAGATAAATAAATTAAATATTTTATTTTTTAAAAAGTAGTTATTCTATTCTATTCTATAAAAAATTGTACTTGTTAAAAAATTATATTCACTAAAAGAAAATGTTAATTTTGTATACAGGGTTTGCAAAAACCTAAAAAAACATAATTTTTCTTTAAGAATACACAACCTTTATTTTTTATCCAAGGCAAACTTTATTTAAAAAATTATTTACATTAAAAAATGTATTCTAAAATTCTTTAATCTATAAAAATAATACTACACAATTTTATTAAACTTCATAATTTGGCGAAAACGCTTTATCACATTTGCTTACAGCTGGAAAATTGTGTTTTGCATAAATTTTAGTAAATCAACGACTGGAAAATCACATAAAAGTGTTTTAAGGCTATTTTATTCAAAAAAAAATAAAATGTTTAATTTTGGATAGCACCAAAATCAGTTTCATAAACATTTTTGATATCCCTGTAATAACTATTTATGTATCAAGGGCATTATAGTCCAGTAAAGCGCGTGGTGCATACAATGCTTTATGTTTTACCCAAAAAGAGTTTTTCAATAACTAATTACATTATTTATTTGCAATATAAAAAATAAGTTGCACCTGTACCTGTATACGTAAGTAGATGACTGGTGTTAAGTTTGACTTTGATGTTTCTATCAGTTAGTCAGTTGGCATTTTTTATTTAACGATTTGCTCAAAATGGAAGAAATTACACAAAATATAAGAGAAAAGGCCATAAAAGCGACCGAAAATCTTTTGCCAGTTAAATCAAGGCAACAGTATGATCGGGAGTATGGCATATTTGGTACTTGGAAAGATGCGAACGCAATTCTTCAAATAACCGAAACCATTTTAATGGCAAGGAACTGGTAAGTTATTGATTTTATTTTAATACATATGTTTAACAAACTTTATTATTTTTAGTCGGGAAAATACAGTCCGAACTCTTTCTGGACCAAGTATTCCACCCTAAGGTCTACGTTGATGGTCTATGAAAATATAGACATTTCGCAATACCATCGTCTCATATCTTTTTTAAAAGTTAAGTCGAAAGGATACGTCCCGAAGAAGTCTAAAGTTTTGGAAGGAGAACAAATATTAAAATTTATTAATTGACTGTTCTATACAAAATAGCGTTAGTGCTACCACCGCTGCTACCATCACAAAAAACACCGACCATTCTATAATGGGATCAGCTATATTTTCCGGGACATTTCAAAATTGTAATTTTTATTTTGGAAATAATATATGGATAATTGGAAAAAAGTTTAATTTTTAGTATTGTTTAAAGAAAAATTATTTTTTATATAAACTTGATCTTTATTGTGAGAGAAATAAAATTGGATAAGCAATAAAATGTCCATATTAGCGCATTATGGCATTATAAGCGAGCATTATCATAATGCCCGCTTATAATGCCCTAGGTGTGATAGCAGGTATTATTGCTACCATAACATTTTCCGTTTCTAAGGTATTACAGATTAATAATAGATGGGTAAAACATAAAATAAATAAAGTCATTCAAAATGATATCCTTAATAAATTTTTCAATTGACATTTTGCTTGCGGAGAAAAATATTGTTTTTTATTGTTTTAGGCACCATTTTCTCTTCGTGAATTATACAGTGTGTCTACGTAAATTGGCGTCATGTGGGAAACTATTTTATTATTCATTTAACAAAAAAGTTATCCTTTATAAAAAGGTCTGCATGGTCCAAAAGCTAAAATACAATCATTAGATATTAAATTGTGTAAAATCATCTACGAGGTTTGACCAAAAATGTAATTTTTGCTCAAGAGTAAATTACCTGTATTTTTGCTAATATCGCAAATTGTTATAAATAAAAACGTTTCAAAATAATAGTAACTTAAAATAATACATGCAAATTAGTTTATTTACCAAAAAATTAATTTTGTTTCTGCAAAAATCAAGAAAATTTAGGTTCTTACATTATTGCAGTGTACATTCTTCTTGTTTTAATAACAATAGTTTTAAAAAGTTTAATTTAAACTGTCCCATTGCATTTATAATCATGAAATGTAGTGCAATAATGCAAAAACCCAAATTTTCACCAATTTCGCAAAAAAAAATTAAAAAATATATTTTTTGTAAATAAACAAAATTGCATATTTAGAAGTAATTTCTAATCCTTTTTATAACAATTCCTAATATTAGCAAAAATACAGGTACTTTACTCTTAAGCAAATATTACATTTTTGCCAAACCCCGCAGATGACTGACAATTTAATATCTGATGGTTGCTTTTTCTTTTTGCAAACTTTATTCGAGGACACTTTGAAGATATTTTAGACAATATAAAAATAGCAATAAAAAGCCCGGCTCTGTAATAGAAAGAAATAAAAATAACAATATTGCACATAAGGTGTTTGTTTCTTTCGACAGCTGTAATGCAAAAGCTTTGTTGTAGTAAAAAATTTAATAAACAATCCACTCGGCTCTTCTCTCTTACTGGAAATTTTTCCTGATGCGTTTTTCTCTGTTTTACGTGTCAAATTGGAAAATAAAACTTTAATAAAAATCTTTTGTCCTGTGAAAAATTTAGTTTTTTATTTTTGCTGTAAAGTTATTGTATTTGGTACTTCTTCTCTTATAGAGTATGAGCCCGTAAGCGACAGACATTCCTCATTTTGTAAAAGCTGAAAGTTTGTCAGCGCAGACTCCTAACATAGGTAAAAGCAATGGAAGACTATAAAGTTTGACTCATATACTATAGGAGATAGCAACGTTTTCGAAAAAAAACTTAGGTCAGCTGATTTTTTGATATGTTCTTCTCCTTTCTCTTCTGGATAGATCCTGGGCTGTCTGGCTGGCGGTAGTAGTTGTGCTAATTAGTTTTCCTACGACCACTTGTGAAAATAGCAAATAGCACACTGGTTTCATGGATAGAAAATGCGTTATATCACACTAGTGTTGCAAAGTACTTAACAACACTCGTGTGATATATATTATGATGTCATTCTAAAAACTGCTTGGTTTTGCAAGTGATATATTTATTGTCGCTACAGTAAAAAAAACTTTTACTTACCTTAAACAGTAGAACCCAAATTAGCAAAAATCATCTTATTAACGTTAAGTTACTACACAGTATAAGCTTTCTTCTAATATTATACGTTAGTCAACTTTCACTGACTACTCGCTCAGTGGCACAGTAGTGTTGTCAGGTAAGTAGACTAAATTAAAAATCCTACCTTTGAGCACGCAAATATAGAGGCAGCCTTGCCGCTTGACCGTTCGACCTAAAGCACCAGAGAAAAACTCCTATAGATCAAATTCCTTTCTCTCTGTCTTCGTGTACTCAAACAACTAGTTAAATCTTTTGTTTTTAATCCCTTAATTAAACATGAGGCTAATACACACTTAATGAATCCACTTTTTTTATCCATTCATAAATAGAATCAGACCCTTCTGACGATGCCAAATGCTTTCCATATTTTGCATGGTATAACTGACGTTTAGTAGTCGTTTTTTTCTTACCTTTAGGACTTTACGTTATGCATTTACAATTTTCATATTTTTATATTTTTTCCCAAAAATATGAGAAAAAATGTAATTTTTACTTCATTTTACATGTAATGTTCAGTTTCATTAACTCGTTTTACCAATTTTACCCGAACCAGCACCCCTTTTCACTCCCCGGTCCCGTAAGTTTGTTTACTGATATTTTTAAAAAAACGGAATTTTTGGATATGCGCCACTTACGTTTTATTTAGAAGAGTGTCTAAAATCTGTAAGTATTAATATTTAAAAAAACCCTTAATATAGCAGAAAACCGTATTAAACTATTACCATTATTACCTAACCAAACCATACAATTTTTATTAAGTGAGGGCCTTTTAAATTCCAAAATGATAAAAATTATATATTGCTTCTAGATAGGTATATATTGTCAAAACAGTATAATATAGCAGTGAGTGTTACAAAGTAAAAATCACCCCAGTGTTGCAAAGTTCTCAATTGTTTCTTATTTTTTCTGTAAAGACAAACTTTAATTTTTTTTTTTTTTTTGGAGAATAATTTGTGATCGTAGGAAAAATAGTGTACAGTACTCGAAACGACTTTCTTACACTCATGGGTGTGTCGCACTCAGCTAACGCCTCGTGCTACAAGAATCCCACTCGTGTGAAATTAGTCATTTTCCACACTTGTAATGTATTATACTATTGCATTATACCTGTAATGTAATGTAAATAATCCAAGGTTTTAAAAACATTTTAAAAAACTTAATTTTCAATTTCTTGTCTTAAGATAGGTTTACCGAACATATTTTTTTGACAGACAATAAAAAAATAATAATAAAAATATATAAAGCCCGGGTCTGTAATAGAAAGAAATGAAAATAACAATATTGCACATAAGGTGTTACAGCTGTAATGCAAAAAGCTTTGTAGTAGTAAAGAATTTAATAAACAATCCACTCGGCTCTTCTCTCTTTCTCTGGAAATTTTTCCTGATGCGTTTTTCGCTGTTCTCCGTGTCAAATTGGAAAATAAAACTTTAATAAAAATATTTCTTTCTGTGTAAAAGAAAAATTCAGTTTTTTATTTTGCTATAAAGTAATTGTCTTTGTTGCTTCTACTTTAAGTTATCATTAGAGACTGGATTACATGCATTTGCATATTTTTAGCATGTTTCCGTATATAATATCATAAGAAAAAATAATACCATGAGCCGTTAGGCGAGTTGTAAATAATAAATGTCATGAACAAAATTACCAAAAGCAATAAACTTGAATTAATCAAGAAAAATATTGTGCCTAAAAAAAAGTTTCCTAAATGATATTCGACAAGACTATTTCCCAAGAATTACAAGTAAGTTTTTACCATTTTATTTACATATAAATCGACATAGGTTTTTTACAGTTTTTACTTTACTCTAACTAAGTTTTATCGTATAAAATATAAGAGAAAACATTTTTCTGGCAAAATTTGTTGATTGTATAAAAGTCTGCTGCTTGGAAATTTCGTTAATAACGTTTACAACAATACCACGAGTCATCAGACGATGCATCTTACCCCTACATTTTTAATATTTTTAAGCCGCAACGGACTTGAGGGGATTATCCAATCCTAAAACATTATATATATATATATATATATATATATATATATATATATATATTTTCCTAAAAAAACATATACGTTTTATAGTCCAAGAAAATATATTATCTAAAAGTATATATATATATATATATATATATATATATATATATATATATATATATATATATAGAAATTACTATCCAGCAATTCATTTTCTTCAGTGTAACCGTACAGTTTTAAAATTTAGGGACGTTATATTGTATTATCGGAAGTGATAAAAGCTTTGATATTTTAAATGAAACACCCTGTATATTTTTAAGGATTAACATTATACAGGTCATTCCTGATATAAAATCCTAAATATTTTGATACCCCAACTTTTTGGTTTTGGAGAAAATGGCGTTTGAAAATGTCCAAACGGCAGCACATTATGCAGTTTTATGGAAAAACAAATAAACTTCGCAAAAATTTTAACGCTTAAAATAGTTTTTTACAAGACCTTTAGACACCTACTAGGCACTACTAGTTATCATACTTGTAAAAAAATCTACAGCCTTAAATTAATTAGTTTTTATGGCTAAAAAATGTTGAAATCAGATCAATTTAGCCTATGCCTTTTTGTTTTTCCATTTTTATCTTTCTTTTAGGATTCCCAAAGCAAAATCTTGAAAAAAAACTTACTTCTTTAACGTCTAGACGGTATTCTCTTTGGTATTTACACAAAAATAAAGTGTAAAGTTGCACATTTTTATGCCCAACTTGATGCTGGCTGACGAACCAACCAAGGGGTACTCCCCACTCTCCGCTGAAAAGAGTTAAATGAGAAGTGGATCAACACCACCTACAACACAAGGCCAATCAACTCGTTTTGATGAGTCATCAATAGTAGTACTAGTAGTGGTCATAAATCGATATTTTCCTAACGTTGACATAATAATATTTTTGCGGGTTATTTAATTTTTTTTGTAGATACATATTATACTGAATATTTGTTTGTTGCTTTTTAATATGACATTTGATATTTCCATTATTGTATTTATAAAAAAAATATGTGAGTTTTAGATAGGTAATTTCTTTTATCATAAAAGAATCTGAAATAATGTTAAGGCACTGTTTAGTTAAATATACCTATTTATCACTTAATAGTTTCAATTTTATCTGCCAAAAAAAAATAAAACAACTAATATTCAACTATTTATTTATTATCAAATATAAAATTAATACATTTAACAAGCACAAAATTTACGAGTTGGATTTGATTCTTTTCAATTGAGGCATAGTTTTTGTTGTGACTGTATCATTACGTTTTTGGAATAATTTTTTAATAAAATATTTGAAATGCAGGAAATTATTTGTTTTAACAAATAACTGTATGAATGTTTTTCACAATTATGTCCCATAAATAAGTTCAAATCCTTGCCATGAATTGTTTCAACTGATAGTGCCATGAGGATTTTTCTATGGTCTTTTCTTTTAAGAAAGAAATTTCGTCCTTTAAAATAACATAGACCACCTCGATCTTTGGTTGTTATTAAAGATGATTGTGGTTTATTTTCATTGCTGGCTTCTATTAAATATTCTTTGCAGTACTGACATTGAATTTTTTTGATAAGGAATATGATGCATATCCTGCAATGCATACTAGTGATGGCCATACATTATCTGGAATTCTATCAAGTCCATCTTACACATTAATACAACTTCTTCGTATTGATGCTGGAATAATTAAAATGTCCAGATTTACATCCACATTTAAATGTCCCGTTTTATAGCTTGTAACCATTTCTTGCATAAATTGGGATCCTTAGGAAATGAAAAAGTTGATACTTTGGGACCGCCAGAATAATTGCCCCTACATCTGGGTAAGCACATAAATGGCATCCTTTCAAACCAGTTATAAACACAACAACAAAATTAATAACTTCAAAAATACTTAGCACTGACTCAAGTTTTGTTGCTAAGCCACTAATTTTACAACGCAATAGGTCTTACTTATAATTGCATTAAAAATTTCCACAAAAATCGCCAAGTAAACAGCTATTTAAAACTAAGGTTAGAATCTAATGCACTATTTCTGATGACTAATCGGCCGATCGATAGCCTAGTTGTTCAGCTTTGTTGTATAGGTGGTGTTGAGTGGATCCCGAACGCACAAGGAAGAAGCGTACCGATCGGAGCTTGTTCAGCGGTAATGTTTCAGAACTAAAATTCGTGCGGAAAAGTGAACTTTTTGCACGCATGCGGGAATAAGTTATTTTTCTATGACTTGTAGAGTACTAAAATGAGGTACTTTTTTCGGTAACAGTAAAAAAGGCATTTTATTTAACGGTTATAGAAAAAATTGATTTTTGTTCCTCGTTAATTAGACCAGGTGACTGCTGACTACTCTTAGCCCTTATTCTAGGAAAACATTTTTTACTTACTAACTATGTCTTAAAATAAATAGTATCCACAGTTAGGAAAGCCCATACATTACATCGTAACACTAAATATGGATATTATTTTATAAGGTAATATTAGGCTAATAGACTTGTAAAGTAATAAATAACGATTTTAGTCTCTCGACGCCTATAAATCATACATGACAGCATTTCGCGGTATTATATACATAATGTACAATAAAGTTGCAAAGTTGTAAGAAAAAGACGAACATGGAAAAAGGTTTTAAATTTTCGTTGGAAATCTGTACTTAAAAAAAATTATTGTAATAAAGCAGCGATACTCAAACTATTATATCATACTTAACGTCTTCCCCATTTTTTCAAACAATTTGCGCCCTTATTGTATTGCGAAAATTAATAGTTAAACTCCCAAGCAGCAAGCTTATGTCTTACTGACGTCTCTTTTTAGTCATTTTTGGTCACATTTGGTCAGCAAAGACGTCATAAGATGACGGCAAAATGACGTTAAATTGCAAGCAAAGAGTACAAATTGCAAGGTCGCATCTCTCGGGACACTGTCCAGCCTGGAGATGCAGACTTTTACACTAGCCGAAAATATTTTTTCAAAGCTAATTGGAATCACCAATCGCAGACCGGTCTCGAACTATTTTGGTCTCCATCGGCACGGTGTAGGCGATAAAAAGCGAAGATGTTGAATATGCGTAGTAGTTTATTGTCCATTACGCCATCTATCGGTAGAGTTTTTTCCTATTTCAATTTGGTAAAATTATTAGTCCTATTTTTCTGTCATATGATATTTCGGTTGGATTTTGACACGAATCATATAATGTCACAAAATTTTTCTGGCGGGTTTTATAAACATGATGTCATTAGATTTTTATAAGCTAGTATGACGAAAAAATGACGTCAAAAAGACGTCACTTTAACGACGTCAAAAACACGTCATCAAAAAACTGTATATCCAGCTGGTTAAGTCATATGTCCTTGGTGCGACAAACGATGTTTTGCGAAATATGCGCGAGTATAAATAGGGAAGCGCTTTTACAGGTGTAGCCTTTTGTGTCAAGACAGTTGTTGCATTACTATAGCGGCGTTTAGACGATCAATAATACTTTTAATAATTATTGATGTTAAGTATTGAAGAACTACATCAATATTTATGCATATACGTTTACATGGTCAATATATTTTTATCAGTACATAAAAGAAAGTCGAGTTTCACTGAATTATGGATGAAGCATGTTTAGCAAATGTATTAGCATTTTTAATTCAAAAAAGACAAAGAATAGACGTATGTCAATTATTTTAGAATGTCCGAAAACTTATTTAACCATTTACTGGAAATGGTTGAACCGTCTATTAAAAAACAAGACACCGTATATAATGAGACAATCTATTTCTGCACATGAAAGACTAGCAGTAACCCTGAGATATTTAGCAACCGGAAGAAGTTATTAGGATTTTCTTCCACAACCAATCCCATTTATAGTTATGCTGACGATAGTACCCTTCACTCCACTTTTCAGGTTCCCAAACCAATCTCTTAACCCGACTTGGAAAGCAAACGCAGGGCAATGCAGATATCTCTTTCACTTTAGGTCAAGTGATAAAGAGATGTATGAAAAAGATTCTCACCAAATTTCAAAGAAATCGGTCCGATAGAACTTCAGATATCGTGTCAACCACCTCAACAAAAGGAGTTTTGAGAAAAACGCGTTTGAAGTTTGAGAAAGATTTCCAGTTAAATAACTCAGATAATTATGTTTAATACTCACTTTGGATTAATCGGCGATCCCACATCCATACATTGGACCTTCTTCTTTCTCAAAATCGAGATTTTGCGAATTTCTTTCTTCTAAACGAGCTGTTCTGCCTGCTTTTGAAGCAATTCCTGGAAAACATCTGCCATTCATTGTGTGATCACTCCGCTCGGCCGGTTTAAGTGCCGCGTCACAAAATCCACTGTATCTCTCAAAATAATTCGAATTTTGAAAAATCCTTTTAAGAGCATATTTTTGAAAGTCTAAGCTTTGAAAATATGCCAAAAAAAAAATTGATTTTTTCAATTTTCTAGACCAGAATACCCCTTTCACAGAATCTCAATTTATATTGGATTGGGGCGCCAAAAATCTCGTTCAATTTAATGCATCCAAAACACAATCATGTTCCTTGTCGCGAAAAGAATTATCAAACACTCATCCTTTGCTTATAAGTGGCAAGGTTTTGCAGAGCAGGGACACATTTAACCTTGTGGGCGTCACATTTGAGAATAACCTTAACTGGCATAAACACATTGTACGAGAACAGAATTGAACAGACATTGTATCTATAGCCTTCAAAAAAGCTTGGATTTCTTTTCCGAGCCAAAAGTATTTTTCTCCTTTCAATTTATACACTTTGTGTGTCCCAAATTCGACCCTCTCTGGAATATTGTACTCATGTCTGGGGAATGGCATTCCCTACAACCTTCAGCATTCTTGATGCCATGCAAAGAAGGGCTGTTCATCTTATTAATGATCCTTTACTTAGTCAAAGACTTTCTTCTCTTGCCCATCGTCGAGCTGTGGGAGATCTATCGCTCTTCTATAGATTCTTTTACGGCTTCTGCTTCGACGAATTATCCAGTATAGTCCCTCCTCTTGCAGTTCCCAAGAGAGAAAGTCGTGGTGCCGCGCGTATGCATCCCTATACAGTTCAATTGGACAGGCTCCGAACTTCCCATTTCGTTCGTTCTTTTATCCCTAGAGTTTCTAGACTGTGGAACCTGCTACCAGCGGAGGTCTTTTCTTTCCCAAATCTTCAAATTTTTAAGTCCCGTGTTAACAAACTTCCTCTTACACTGCTTAAGACACCCACGGTACGTTAGTATTTAGGCTATCAGCCTTCGTGTCCAAAGATAAAAAAAGGATTTAAAGGAATTATTTTTTTCTTACATCCTCAATAAATAATAATAAATATTTTTACTAATTTTTCCAGTGCTCTAAATGTTTTTTTTTTTCATATACGAAGGACCACTATTATACCACAACTCCGGTGAACATTCCAACTGCTCTATAAAGCTTCTTAAAATATCGTTGCTTACGTCTTTCCTATTGGTAGCCGGAATACTTTCGCTGTCCACTTCATTGTCTAATTCCATTTCTGCTTTTTGCACTGCTAAACACCCAAATTAATATTCTGGGTAATTTTACTAAGGCGTAATGGCTGAATACTGAAGGATTGAAATATATTTTTGTTTAGATCTTCAATATTACTGACAGTATCCTCGGTATTGATAGAATTTTTGGTTATTCTTCAATACAAGGCGTCAGTACTTCAATACGTTGTTCACATGGTCAATAATAATGTTAATATTTCACAGTATTAAAAGTATTATTGATCCTCTAAGTGCCGCTTATTAGTTAAAGTTAAACAAGAAATTTTCGAGTTTAGTGCTCTAACACTGAATGTCTTCTTCGCTGTAAATATAAATAAATTTTTAATTGGAGCCAAACGAAAACTAAACGAGAAAGGACCTTGTACGTCGACAGATTTACGAAGATATAAGTCTAAAACCCGAAAATATGAGCAAGCTTACCTACATTTGGTCTTTACAAGCATCGAAATTAGTGGAGAAGAAAAACCGCAATGCGTTATTAGTTTAAAAATATTAGCTTTTGATAGCATAACACCCATTAATTTGAATGGGAACCTAAAAACATTGCACAAGGAAAATCAGTAAACCGCGTGAATTTTTCGAGGAAAACTTTCAGGAAATGCTTGCAGTAAAAGAAAGAACTTTGTTAGCAATATACAAAGTGGATCACAAAGCAGCTAAATGTAAAAACCACACACTATAGCAGAGTAACCTATTTTACCCGCTACCAAAGATATGGTAGAAACATTGTTTGGTGAAAGCTGTGCTAAACAACTTGACAATATTCCTTTGTTAAATGTACAATCTGTAGAAGAATTTCAAATATATATAGAAGCAGTTTAAATCTCAGCTAATTAAAAAAATATTTGCTTTTTACTTCATAAAGCAACTGACTCCAATAATGAATCCCATTTGATTTGTTACATTAGATTGCGTAAGAGTATCAAAATATGTGAAGAATTACTGGTTTTCACTCTTATTAAAGGAAGAACTACAGCCAACGAATTATTCAGGATCACAACTAATGCTATCATTGCGCCGAATTTGCAAAGGAAAAATTGTTTTAAGATTTGCACTGATGGAGCCCAAGCCAAGTCCGGTTAATAAATAATATATTTTACCAGCGCTTGCGAAAAAGGAATCCTTAAATATTATTTGGCCACATTGCATGATTTATCGGGAAGCTTTAGCCTCCCTTAGTCTCTAAGCCTTGGTGTAAATATTATTTTGGAAGTAAATACTAAAGAAGTTAACTACATAAAAACTAGGCCATTAAAATCAATGATTTTCTTAGCGCCTTGTACTAATATGGAAGCTGAACATAAATCTTTATTGTTTTATTTTTCATCCAGATCACGTGGTAAATTTGTCAAGCGTATCTACAAACTCAAAAGTGAAATAGCGGTATTTTTAAAAGAGAGGGTCATAAGCGATCGGCAGAATTTTGCGACAAATTATTTTTAATTGTGCTTTTTATTTAGAAGATACCTTTAAAAAACTTAAAAGTCCTAATCTTTAACTCCAGAGAAAAAACTTAAATGTATTTGATTTTAGTGAAAAGATTAAATCCTTTTGTAAAAAAAGCATTTATGGGAAAACGAATTAAAAGTAAACTGCTTTAATGTGTTTTTCACATTGTGTAAAAGTATCCAGGGTTTTCCATTAGAAGAGAGTCATAAAATTTTAACGGTAAAAACCATGGAGGGTCATTTATAAAACCTAAGTACCAATTTCCGACGACACTTGTTTGCAGAGGAAGATTTTAAATTGTCAAATTGAAACTGGATTTGTAATCCATTTAACAGAAAACTAATGACCAATCACTGAAAGAAGAAAACAACCCTTAAACCTAAAGTACCAAATCTTTAACAAATTTCTGGATCGGACTTCCGAATGACTTCAGTAATAAAAACAAAAGCGATGCGAATTTTGTTAGTTTTTCCCACGTCCTGTCTTTTATAAAACCGGATTTTCTGCTGTTGGTTCGTTAATATCTAAATGGGAAAATAAGCTTTAACCAGAAAAAGAACTCAGACTCGTTATTTCCAATGTGGAACCCAACCTTTAGAGACTGTGTGCCACAAGGCAAACGCATGTCAGGTATTAGTCTTTGGAATTTAATAGATAAAATTTGTTAGGCTTAGAAAAAATTTGTCGTTTAATATTTGACAAAACAAATTGTATAAATCGGTTTAAATATTTTATTTTTAAATTTATTGCGCCCTCCTTACCAATTTAACACGCTCCCTCCCTTGGAGGCGCGCCCATCAGTTTGAGAACTGCTGGAATAAAGTGCAAATTATATGCACTAAAAGAACTTTTAATAGCACTTTAACAGCACCGACATGCATATGAGTTAATAAAACTTT